>BMAC01000672.1:38413-115947 GCA_014905375.1 Phtheirospermum japonicum
GTATTTTGGACATATATCAATGTTTACAAAGAGCACTACATTGTTCTTTAGAAAGCACGATAGATTAAGAAAAAAAAACACTACGATTGTATACAAAAAGCATCGCAAATTTTGTCTATAAAATGCAAATTCAAAAATTTGAAATGAAACTCAAATCTTCAACAAACCATAACTTTTTCAAATTTTATTCGTTTTGAATGAAATATATATCAAATTAATCACATTCTCAAGATCTACAATTTAAGATACATATTGCATGTTTTAAAACGTAAAAAATATATATATATATATATATAATTAAATTAAAAAAATTGGACTGATTTTAGCACTACAGTACTGTCTAAAAAGCACAATGAACCTGGACATATAATTGCACTGTGCAATATTAGATCTAAGGCCAGGATTAGTTCCTAAGTTCACATATAATGACGGGGTTCTCATTTGAACCCAATCCTATATATATATATATATATATATATATATATATATATATATATATATATATATAACAATGAAATATAAACTTAGTAATTTGTGTACACACTTTCCTTATAGGTGTGTCACTATATTAATATGAGATATTTTCTAATATACAAATACATTGGGTTTTAATCAATATTTATTTAATTAAAAGTTACAATATATGAAGGCAAAGAATAAAGAGTAATGATTTTATAATTTACAAAGTTGATCATGTTGTTTACTTTTCTACATAATTTATTGATTGTTCAATGATACGGCCTTGACGATGTGGATATTATCCTCTTAATTAGTAATGTTAGCGGATCACCCACGTGAACTTATCTCGACGATCTTGAAAAGGGAAGTTTTCATTTGAAACCATAAAATACATTTGCGGTATGGGGAGATAATTTTATGTGATTATCTTTGAGAAGAATTATTATGGGCTTTGAGTTGTTGAACAAAAAGGTAATCTTTCAATTAAAACCATAAAATAACTTTACTTGTATGAGAAGGTAATTTTATGTGATTATTCTTTGAAATAATTGTTATTTGTTTTAAATAACTTTTATTAGTTTTTACATTAAATGTATTTTAGTTTTTTTTCTCCCTACTACATTAATAGGAGAATAACTTGAATGAGTTTAACAACAATTCATTTTAATTTTTGTTGAATATTGATTGGAGTTGATGTTATTTATTATCTTAGAATGATTGAGATTTTTTTTCTTAGTGTTATGATTCTAATATTTCATATTTATATATGAATTACTTAGATGTATACGTTTTAATTATTAGAAATATAGGCTAATGCTTTAAAATGACTTCTATTTATTATTCAAGATCATTAAGTCATTCAAGTATGATGCATGTAATGATTCAGAAGATTTGGTTGAAAACTATTTTTCTATTTAATATGAATCTTAATAAATATATTTTGGAAATTAAAAAAAAGTAAAAAAAAATCTGAAAATATGTAATTACCGATCAATTAGTAGTTTTTTGAATTCTAAAATAAGAAAAGCAACTACGTGATATTTTTAAACAAACGAGACTTCATTAATTACTTATGCATTGAATAACTCAATCGATCTATATAGTATAATAAAAGATCAATTTTATCATACATACTATTAATAATATACGATACATGTCAATCAAAAATATGTTAGATGATAATTATATATTAAAATCATGTGAATTACAATTTAAATATGTAAAATGATATTATAGGGTTTATTTTAATATTATTACATTTTTTTTTTTAAAAATTAATCTTAAAAATACCGAGGGGAGAGGATTCCCCTTGGTACGAGGGCATTTTTTTACACTCGATAATATTTATATTTTTATTTGTATTTTTCGTTATTTGCTGAGGGGTTCAAATGCCTTTGGTATCACCGAGGGGAATTCTTTTCCCTCGTTATTTCATCGACGGAATTATCTCCCCTCAGTATATTGCAAATTAAAAAATATATATATATACTGATCAATTAGTATTTTTGTAATTATAAAACAATGAAAACAACCACGTGGTATAGTTAAAAAATAATGAGACTTCATTAATTATTTATGCAATTAAATAACTCAATTGATCTATATAGTATAACAAAAGTTCGATGTATCATACATACTATTAATATTGCACGATACATATCAATAAAAATATGTTGATAATTATATACTAAAATCATATGAACTACATTTTAAATGTGTAAAATGACATTATAGGGTTTATTTTAATTGATTAAGTTTTTTATTTTCTTTAATTTTCAAAAATATCGAGGGGAGAGTATTCCCTCGGTATTTTGTTAAGTTATTTATTTATTTTTTTCAAAAGCACCGAGGACATTTTTTTACCTTCAATAATATTTATTTTTTTCTTTTTTATTTTCCGTTATTTGCTGAGGGCATCAAATGGCCTCGGTATTACTGAGGGCATTTAATTCCCTAGGTACTTTCGAGGGCTTTATATTCGCCGCAGTATTACTGAGAGATTTTTTCGCTCGATATATATTCTCTCGAAAATATTTCGGCAATGACTTCAGTATAGTGGCAGTAAACATTGACGTCGAATTATCGAAAGTTTTAATGAGTATCATTGCTAAAGGTTAATCCCTCATTATTGCCCTCGGTAAATATTGTCCTTGATAATCCACTATTTTTTTTAGTGAATTTTACTTCATATTTACAATATTTTTAATTTATAATAGTATACACAATACGAATTTTGATTACTAATAGGTGAAACAATTAAGACATCAATTTTTTATTATTATTAATGTTGTTTGCAAAAACTACAAATAGACATACTATTTTGCGGGGCACCAGTAGCCAATGACAACGACAACTACAAATATAAAAACAAAATACTTTGTAAAAAATTAAATAATAAATACTTAATAATTTAATTGATGAAAATCAATAATAACACTAATATTCAATTTACATATTTATGCAGCATGAAATTCGTGCATCGCATGGGCATGAAGTACTAAGTTAAACAATAAAAGGCTAGTGATAATTTTGTTCTGCAATATACAACAAACTATTTTCTCATCCACTTACAATATTTACTTCTGTATGCTTGCCTATTCAACCAATTCGTACTCTTGTTATAATGCTATCTGCAACTTATCAGTGAGAGCACTCTCTTGAGCCTCCTTCTAATGGAATTTGCATTATAGTTAATAAAGACAATTTGGATCACTTGCGCTGGAAATCTGAACCACAATTATTTTTTTAGTCCATTATATTGTCCACTTTATAGAAAATGACCATGATATTATTTAGTATCAAAACACATACACTAAGTTGGTAATATTATCAAAAAAGATACAAAGTTATTTCAATCGGGCTTTTTTGCTGATGTGGCGTGATTCAATACTATCTTATTATTTCTCTTTAACTTTAAACATTAAACTGAAGAAAGATATATATGGGAAAGAAATTCATTTTGATCCATTGTATTAGCCACATTACAAAAAAAGGTACATGACATTGGCGATTGTCAAACCACGTCTATTAAGTTGGTCAATTGATCAAATATAATTCGAAAAAGAGTTTGGTCAAGATTTATGTTGATGTGGCGTTATTTAATATTTTATCATTTTCTATAATTATAAACATTAAAAACTATTTTTATTTCCTTTTCTCTCTTTTCTATAATCTTCTTTTTAATCTAATTAATAAAATTTGAATCAACAAAGAATTAATAAAAGTTTGAAATAAATACAAAAATATAAAATAAATATTAAGAGATTACAAAAATAAATATAGAAATTTATATTTAGAAAAATTGATTATTATAAAGAAAACTAACTAATACAATTAGAGATAAATATAAAAATGTAAAATAATATAAAATTTTATATGAAAAAATCAGCTTTTTTTACATAAGTATCTATATATTTTCATAATTTTTTAAGATTCATTTTATGTTTTATATATATATATTCTGATTTTATAAATTTTTATTAATTAAAATCTTATCAATAATAAAAAATCATATAAAATTTTATATTTTTTAAGATATAATTTATATTTTTATAGTTATCACTGATTCTTTTAATTTTTTGATTTTTAAAATTTATTAATTTGATTTAAGGAAAATGATTGAAGGGTAACACCGGTTTTTGTCTTCAATTTAATATTTAAAATTAAAGAAAATGATAAGAAAATGTAGAATAATGCCACGTTAGAGAATGCTCCGATCAAGCATTTTTGAACTTTTTTTTGGATGAATTGGCCAACTTAATAGATGTGGTTTGACGATGGCCAATATCTCGAATCTTTTCTGAAATTTGGTCAATATATTGGACCAAAATGAATTTTTTTCTCAGGTTTTTGTCTTCAATTTAATGCTTAAAATTAAAGAAAAATGATAAGAAAGTATTGAATCACGCCACATCAGCAAAAAAGCTCGATCGGGATAATTTTGTACCCTTTTCGATAATTACCAACTTAGTGTAGGTGTTTTGATACTAGACAATATCATGATCTTTTTTTTTGGAAAGTGGACTATATAATAGATTAAAAAAGTAATTTTTCTCCTCTCGTGGCATGCCAGGATTAAAGCAAATATCGTATATAGAAACGTATAGTAATAATGTTTTTGGTTCCTACATTGTGGATTTCCGTAGGCCTGTCATGAGTATACTGAGCAGTACCGAGACAAGACTTGCTAACTGGTACTCGCCTTTGTGAGTTTCTATTTGCACATTGGGCAAGATTAAGCAGGGAATTTTCAAAACGAAATAAACGATAAAATAAAATGATAAAAAAATCTTTAGGGACAACATAGATTACCTATCATGGAACATTAAGACAAAGGGAGTGCCGTATCCGGAGCACGAGAGTAAATCCAGATAGCTAATATAGCGATCGAGGAGCAACGGTGGGATTATAGACAGTCACGACGACCAAAGAAGAGAGAAAAGGAGAATCGAATCTGAAATCCATAAATCCCACGAATCGACAGCTTCTATACGAATGGATGAAGAGGTAGGGTTACAGACTTACAGGTAGGGCTTTCTTCCTTTTCCTTCTTCTACAAAGAAAAGTAGGAAAAATTACCTTTTTAGTCCATTATATTGTTCACTTTTCAAAAAAGAACCATGATATTGTCGAGTATCAAAACACCTACACTAAGTTGGTAAATTATCATAAAAGGTACAAAATTATCCCGATCGGGCTTTTTTAATGACATGGCGTGATTCACTACTTTCTTATCATTTTTATTTAATTTTAAATATTAATTGAAAGAAAAAACTGAGAAAGAAACTCATTTTGGTCCATTATATTGACCACATTCTAGAACAGATATGTGATATTTTCCATCGTCAAACCACATCCTCTAAGTTGGCCAATTCATCAAAAAAGGTCTAAAAAAATTTGATTAGGGCATTTTTTACGACGTGGTGTTATTCTATATTTACTTATCATTTTTCTTTAATTTTAAATATTAAATTGTAGACAAAATCCTATTTGAACTTCATTCTTTTTTCTTGAATCAAATTAATATATTTTATTAAATTAAAAATTAAAGAAATAGTGATAAATATAAAAAATATAAAGAAATTTTACAAAAACATAAAATAAATATAATAATATTTATAAATTTTTATTATTAATAAGATTTTAACTAATAAAAAATCAATAAAATTGGAAATAAATATAATAAATATAAAATAAGATTTAAAAAATTATTAAAATATAGATATTTATATGAAAAAAATCTAATTTTATTCATATAAAATTTTATATGTGTTTTATGATTTCTTATAATTTATTTTATGGTTTTATATTTATATCAAACTGTATTAGCTAATTTGTTTTATTAATAATAATTTTCTAATATAAATTTCAATATGTTTATAATTTCTTAATATCTATTTTATGTTTTCATATTTATTTCAGATTTTTAATAATCTTTATTGATTCAGATTTGATTAAAGGAAAAATAAAAGAAAAAGGGAAAACGAAAAGGAAGGCAAAAAATATTTGTAATTCTTATAATTATAGGAAAAATGATTAAAAAAATATAGCACCACGTCACGTTAGCAAAAATCTCGATCAAATTTCTTTTGGATATTTTTTGATCAATTGGGGAACTTAGTGGTCGTGGTTTGATGATGACCAATGTCATGTACCTTTTCTGGAATGTGACAAATATAATGGACCAAAATGAATTTCTTTCTCATGTGTTTTTCTTCAATTAATGTTTAAAAATAAATAAAAATGATAAGAAAGTATTGAATCACGCCACGTCAGAAAAAAAGTCCTATCGGGATAATTTTGTACTTTTTTGATAATTTACCAACTTAGTGTAGATGTTTTTATACTGGACAATATAATGATCTTTTTTCAGAAAGTGGACAATATAATGGATTAAAAAATTAATTTTCCCGATAAAAGTATAAGGAGACTATTTGATCACAAGTAAAATAATATTTTTTATTCGGCCAAAAATATAAAAATTCTAGACATAAATTTGATGAAAGGATCTGATGTGGACCAAAATGTTTATATATGATATTACGTGATGTATATGGTTATTTGTGGAAAGTAGTCCTATCTTTAGGAGAGGGTATGCCTCCTGGAAGAGGGGCGAGCTGTGTTATGTCTTTGCGAAGTGAARGAGCTGAAGGCTGTTCCTTAGAAGAAAGCGAGTTGATGTGCCTGGAGTAGCGACKTGTAGTATGAGGATGAGTTCTCATATAGGGTCGTGATCTCTGATGGGTTGGGCTGAGTATTTGAGCCTGGTTGAAAGTTTAATATGTGTATGGGCCTGGTGGGCTGTATGCCCGGGCTTATTTCGATAATATGTTAAGAAGTTTTATYTTTATGGGAACTTATCATATGGGAAGAGTCCCAATTGAGAGTCGGTGAAAGAGTCATGGTATGAATGGAATTGTGTTTATGTAAGGTAACCCTAGATAGTGGAGGATTTCTCCTATCTCTATATAAAGGGGTGTATGCCTCTTATTAATAACTAACGCCATTATTATTATTTGCCGGCATTATTTTACATTGAAAAGAGAGAAAAGAGTTTGTTTTCGCTTATTAACTTAAGCGTCGGAGGGCCTTAACGGGCTCGAAATCCAGCCCATTCTAGGCGTTGTTTTGCAGGATTGGCGAGGTCGCTGTGACGATTGCGGAAGGTTTTAGAGGTCGCTGAGACGTATTTCATCATCAATTCAGGTCGCTGATCTCTTTTTGAGGTTAGTACCCCTTATATTTGGTGGTCCAACTTTTTGGGCTTATCAGGATCACTATAATTCTTAATTGAAAATTAACTTTACCTCGCATCATCTGCTCTCAATTTTGCATTCATGCAAATTAACATTAAACTCATGTAACGCCCCAAATAAAATATTATCTTAATAGTAATATGAATAAATAAACAAATAAACAAACTCTCACCTTTTGTTCATTAAAAACGTGTTGTATTGGTAGACTCAATACAATTAAACTTTATACAAACAAAAACCAAATTGATAAGAGGTAACCCTAGCCAACGAGATACTCTTCACCAGAAAGATTAAGATCAGAGTCACTCTCATAACGTCGATATCTGGAGAGTCTGATTTTAAACAAAAGAGAGCGTGAGCTAAAAGAGCTCAGTGAGGGAAAGCAAATGGAAATGCAAAGTTTCTTTTAAAATATAAAATGGACAAGAGTTTAGAAAATAATTTTCACAAAATAATCAAAGCACTTGGTGTGCATAACTATTTTCATGCGTGTAACAAAACTTTAGTCAGCAACAAATATATAATTTAATCAAAGTATGACTTCAGTATTTTAATCAAAATTAATATAATTTAGAAATATTAAATAATAGATTTTCCCAAAACTCAACCAATTATCGCATTTAAAATACACAAGTAATACTAAGTTATTTTCAAAAAAACCAATTGAGACAGTTAACAGTTGAACAAACAGGGAAATTTGTCTTGTTCTAAAACAGTCAGTCCGATTAGTGATTGTCCGGGTACGAAACTCTAGAGGTGGCTCCCACGCGTAGCACTTAGTTCACGTAGGACTCTAGAGGTGGCTCCCACGCGTAGCACTTAGCTTCTGAGCTAGATTAACTCACATAAACGTAGAATCGATGTCAATCAAACATTGACCCACACATCATGAAAGATGAAACTCCAATAGGCCAAAACCTCAGTCGCCTTATCCCTCAAAGTAGGCTTGACGTCACTTTATCTATGGGACTCAAACTCAGGGTACGTCATACTCCGGAATATACCCAATCTACGACCCAGATCCTGCTTTCGTCTCTGACCTGACCAGAAAAAATGGGAATAGGTACCACGAGTAGTCAAGCAAGAACCATAGGCAACCTGCTCGATTGATTGCCCAAACTGCTTGTGCCTGATAGACAATGACAGTGACAAACGGTAACAGTTGATAGACAATAATAGCTGACAGTAACAATTGATAATAGACAACCGATAACAACAGTCGAGTTCAAATGATATCAATAACCTTTGATATAAAATCATATAATTGAACTTATGATCAAGAACAAGCACAAGGGAAATGCACACTTGCATATTTTCCCTCAAAATACTATTTTTCAAAAGGCTTTATACAAGTAGAAAAATATGTCCAAGCAACAAGTGCTTCATGATTTGGAAAATCTTAAACTTTCCAGTCAAAAGTATTTTACTCACAGATAAGCACAAACAACGCATTATAATTGGAAAATTTTCAAACTTCCTAGTTAAGAAAGTTTTACTCACCTTCTTTGAAGTTCTTTCCAGAATCAAGCATATAGCTACGATGGCTTTACGAAATTACCGATCAGTACATGAAGGCCTCGTCACTTCCAAATAAAAGCCCATGTACAGTCTTTAAATATAATATAATTATAAAAATTATAAATATAACATATAATGAAGTAATATCTAAGATCCTAAGACACTTGGAAGAGAAACTAATAATCTACAACGCATAATATGATGATAAGAAAGTTCGGACCTCGATTCTTGAAATCTGGAGTTCAACGGGTAAATTATAATTTCGGATACGTCTTACAAAGGAGGATGTTATAACGAAGCTATGGTTCGATTTGGAAATCATTTGGAAGTCGTTTGACCCATTTCGGTTCAAAAATAAGAAAGTTGTACGGTTTTGAAAATTTAATAAAGTAATTGGGGGTCAAGGGAGATTTTTGGAACTTTGAAAAGTTTTGTGGGTTAATCTGATATTTTGAAGACTCTAATTTGGGGTCAGTTTGAAATAAATCAAAACTTAATTTAGGAGGACTAAATTGAAACTTAGAGGGGTCAAATTGAGATTTTCAAAATCTTCAATTGGATATAAAACTCTATCTAATTCTCAAAAATATATCCCTCAACTTCTAACCCATTTCATTTGAACCCCTAAACTTTTTAAAACCTCCTCCCATGCCCGTCTCTTCCCTTCGTCGGACCAGCCCCTCACCGGTGTCCCCACAACATCAACCATCGCCAATACACATAAGAAACTCGCACTACAACACACACACAAACACGTTGCACACACATACATACGAATGGAAGCACACATACACAGTCACAAAAACTCATAAAAATAGTTCCAAACCCAACATAGGTGACAACGAGCGAGGGGAGAAACATGTTGCTCATGAAAAGATCTTTCAATTACGTTAAGTTCAAGAGTTGCCGACAACCCAAGCGGCTAAAATGAGGGTCACTGGAAAGTGCCGATTCTTGGCTCTGTTAGGAAGTTTTTGGCATCGATTCACAGAATTAATTGGATAATTAAATACTAATAGTCAATACGGACAATTTGATATACCATATATCAATAATAGACCTGTGGTTGTCCGGGAATCGACCGTCAAAGTTCGATGGCGTCGGCCAAATTGTGACAGCACACAGAAAATTCGTCGGTGTTTTGACGATGATCCAGAGCTCCGGTCATTGATCAAGAGGTGTTGTTAGAAACCTTATTTAATGAACTTCCAACTATGAAATTTTCGCAAGGATCGGACGGTCGGACTTTTGTTAAAATTCCGACGAAACCAAGCTCATGATGTGGGGCGTTGGAGGAAAAATGAGGACTGTTGTGGCTTGCTTCTTATCTGATCAAGTTGCAACTATAATAAGGAGTGATAAGGCAGTTCGGACTTGGGCTCTACATTTGGTCTTAGTTTATGGGCTCAAGTCTTTGGGCCAACCTTGGGCTCAAGGGTTTGGACCTATTTAATTGGGATAGGTTTGAAGGATTTTGAGCTCGATTTAACATAATTAGTTAAACAAAAATATAATATGTGTATTTGCTCCCGCTACGAAATAAAATAAATAGTAATAAAAGTCTCAAAATATTTAAAATATATTCTAATAAAGTTTATTGTAATAAAACATTTAGATTGAAATGAAATAAAAATAGTGATATAAAGAATAATCAAATTTATTTAAATAAATTATAAGGGTAAATAGATGGAGCTTCACAACTCACATCATTCACCCTTTATTTTGCATTCATGAACCAATCTCTAAGTTTTTGTTTTTATTTCTCACCCATTTTAGATTTCTTATTCTTAATTTTACAACTAGAACTTATATTTTTCTTCTGTGGTTTTGGTCATTCCCAACTCCTCTAGTTTAATTCTCAGAAATTAAAACAAAAAAAAAAAGAGTCATTTGTGTGAAGGAGCTCCATTCGTAACAAAAATTGAGGTATTTTACATATATTTGAAGTAGTTTTTTGAATTTTCATCATTTTTTTGTGTTGTAGGCTGAATATTGAGTCAACAAATGGTGAGAAAGTGTTTTCTCTTAGTACACGAGCTCAAACCAATTAGTATACGATATGACGAGGGCTGAAATATTGTGTAGTCAATATTTTTTTCTTGTTATAAAAAATGAGTATACGAGTTCTAACCAGTTAGTACACAAGTACTTGGTTACTGTTCAATTTTTTTTTAATGTGTACACGACACAAGTTAGTACATAAGTCTAATGAGTTGAAACTCATGTGCTCTTTTAGTTTATAGACTCGTGTACTATTAACCTCTTTATTTTTCTTAAAATGAAGTTGAAGCTCATGTACTCGTGTAGTCCATACACTCGTGTATTATTCAATTTTATTTTATGTTATTTTTAAATTAAAATACAATTAATTGTAAAAAATAAATTTAAATGAAATTAAACTAAATCTGAATTTTGTTAGATTTTTTTTTTATAAAATTTAAATTTTTTATAGCATACGATATGTAGATCTCGTGTACACAAAGTACATATATGATGCACATGAGATAGAAATATCGTGTACACAATATGTCCATATTATGTACCTCTTGTACACGGGACAAACATATTGTGTACTATACTCTCACGATTTCAATTTGTTTTTAGTACACGACATGTTTATCTCAAATACACAAGTTAGAAATATTTTGTACTAATCAACTTTTTTTTAATAATATTTATTTTTTCTAATTGGTAAAATAAGTCATTTGAAAATATTATTTTGATTTTTGTTTTTATTTATACCATTGTAAATTATAATTGCTGTAAAAATGATCTGTCTTTTTGTTCCAGAAGAGTTGGTGTTATATAATAGTTCACTTTGGTGGATATTTGCAAGGTTTAGAGTATATTGGTGGAGAAAACGAGATATTTTTTATTGCTTTAGGTGACCAATGTTATGACTATCTATTGAGCATTGTGCAAGAATCTATTCCTTTAATCCAAAATGCATATTGCATTCTGTTGTTAATGGTGTTAATGGTAAGTTGATGAAGAAAAAGATTAAACAAAAAACGCATTCGACGTGCACATTCTTTTTTTACATATCTCTGATGGTCACCCTCTTGATGTGTTTGTCACTCTTAAAAAGTCGAATTATAGGTCCAGTGTGATGCGACAAGGGAAAGCGGTTGGTAGCGTGACCTTGAATAATGGGGGTTTCGTTAATTCAAATATTTGTACGAGTTTTGAAAGCGGTGTAACTCGTCAGCAAAAACATCATATGTTTGCGAGCACATTATTTGCCTTTTTTTCTACACCTTGTGAAAAAAATGCACAAGTTGATGATTCGCGTGACCGACAGCCATTTAAGGAAGCAAACCATGGTTTCGATAACCATAAGAAAAATCATGCTGAAGATTCATACCCATAACTGATCCGCAATATTTTATCGAATGGGGAAGCAATGGACGTCGGGGTGTGGATTTGAGTGATGATCATGGAAATATTGATATTTTCTTAGACAATGGGGGTGTTGTTCACGATGATGCCCCCATTGATAAGGTACCTGTTTTGGAGGTTAGGAATTGCGTACTTGAAGTGTTAGAGGAATGGTTAAGTTAATATGGTGTATGTGACGATATGTTGAGTAACGGTATGACAATTTTTGAAAGAAGACATCACCCTCTATTATGACCCATAGTCAGCATATGATTTTTAAACCCAACAAAAAATATTCATGTAATTCCGCGGTTGTGCGCTCTCCTTTACCTCATAATCCGATCGTTGCTCTTCGGGATCTGAGTTGAAAAATGGCCATGGATGATGAATATAATGCTCTTATTCAAAATAAGACGTGGGATTTGGTTCCCCATCCACCTAATGTGAATGTGATTCGGTCTATATGGATTCTTACTCATAAAGTCAAGTCTAATGGTGTGTTTGAGAGGCATAAAGCCAGTATTATAAGTGATGGAATGACACAATAGGTTAGCATTGATTATGGTGAAACTTTTAGTCCAGTGGTTAAACTGGCTACTATTCAAACTGTTCTTAGTTTTTCTCTTTCGAAGGCATGGACAATTCATCAGTTGGACGTCAAAAATGCTTTCGTTCATGGTGAGCTTCAGGAAACAGTTTATATACATCAACCATTGGGTTATAGGGATCATTATCATCCTAATTACGTATGTCACTTGCGTAAGTTATTATATGGGCTTAAGCAGGCGCCCCGAGCTTGGTATAAGTGTTTTGCTGACTTTATTTTATCTATTGGATTCACTAATAACAGATGTGACAATTCTTTGTTCATTGATAACAATGGGTCCGATATGGCTTACATTTTATTATATGTTGATGATATTATTCTAACTACTTCTTCTGATGCTCTCCGGTGTTTTATCATGGATCTTCTTAGTTCTGAGTTTGCTATGAAAGATCTTGGTCCTCTAAATTATTTTCTTGGTATTGCTGTGACCTGACATGAGGGGGGAATGTTCTTTCACAACAAAAGTATGCCAAGGAGATAATTGAGCGTGCAGGGATGTTTTCTTGTAAACCATCTCCTACCCCGGTTGACACTAAGTCAAAGGTTGGTGCTACATCTAATGCTAAACTTGATGTTCCACTCTTTATCGGAGTCTTCCAGGGGCTCTACAATATCTTACTTTCACGCGACCAGATATCTCTTATGCCGTACAACAGGTTTGCCTACATATGCATGATCCGAGAGTTGATCATTTGTCTACTCTCAAATGGATTATACGATATGTTCAGGGTAAATTGGATTACGGGCTTCATTTATACCCATTTTCTTTTTCTACCCTAGTCTCTTATACTGATGCAGATTGGGGTGGTTACCCTGACACGCGGCGTTCTACATATAGTTACTGTGTATTTTTTGGTGACAATTTGGTCTCTTCTACTTTGTCTCGGTCTAGTGCGGAGGCCGAATATCGTGGGGTGGCAAATGTTGTCTCCGAATCATGTTGGATTCGGAATCTTCTCTTAGAGTTGCATTGTCCGATTGAAAAGGCTACTCCTGTTTATTACGACGATGTGAGTGCTATTTATTTATCAGGTAATCCAGTTCAACATCATTGTAAGAAACATATTGAAATGGATATCCACTTTGTTTGGGAGAAGATTGCACGCGGTCAAGTCCGTGTACTTCATGTGCCATGACGACATCAGCTAGCGGACATTTTCACCAAAGGTCTTCCGCTTCTTTTGTTTGAAGATTTTTGGGACAGTCTCAGCATTCGTAAACCTCCTGCTTCGACTGCGGGTGTGTGTTAAATATATTGTAATATTTTGTAATCAAGGCATATAATTAATTTCCTAATTATTAGCCTATAGTTTTTGCCTACTAATGAGTCTTGTAATTGGTATATATATGAACTTTGTTATTCTGAATAATCAATGAAAACATCCCCATAATCTTGCAATAAAAACAAGGAGTAGCTCATTGCTTCAAGTATATACCCCTACCTGTTTCACTAGTTTACAATATTTATAAATAAACATTCCGGTTCTATTTATAGAAATACATCAAACATTATATACATTCACAACTTATGTTCATGGTGATAATACTTATTGTGTGAGTTCGCAGTCATTAGTTCATGTTCAACGACACTTTTGTGCATGCCCCTGAGTCTAATGTTGCAATAGTATTCTAAGTGCTGATATATTCTAAACACAAATCTTATAAATATAGTATATGTTGCATGGTAGAGTGTTCGCATGCAAAATTACGTATTTTTAGGAATATTTTTTTATAAAATTTTAGAGGCTACATGTATAATTATCATATGATTTCCTTATTTTATTTATTTTCTGGGAAATATTACGTTTTTCTTGTATTTGTTATTTTTCATAGTTATATGATAGGTTTCTTGGCCTTTTTGGAGCAAAAATGTTAACAACCCCGAGTTAGATGACCAAAAGATGCATAAGGAAGAAAGAAGACGAAAATATGTCAAATTGGGCGTGAGATTGAGGATAACTAACCATTGAACAAAAGCACCCAACATACCACCCGATTAAGTGGTCTAGTTTGACAGATAGTGTGCGAACTGAAGCCATACTTTACATAACACTTGAGCAACTAGTGTGGTGTGATAAATAGAAACTGAATGGTATTACACCCGAGATGATACCCGAGGTGCCACTTGAGATGCTGGTCGGGTATCTAAGACGGTGTATAAACAAAGGTTATACTCGACCTCGCCCGGGCAAGTGGTCAGGTGTGGCACAGTAGAAGTAAATATCTTCTCAGTGTTTTTATTTAACAGATTATGAACTCCTCTAAAACCCTACACCCCCACAATGTAAAAGATATCTTGTGATTATCTTGATGAAACCTTAGACATCATATATAGCACAAAGTTCTTGTTGGAAGAGATTGGGAGCCAAAAGAAGGAGGATTGACGTCCTTCCATCCATGAGATGAAACGACGGAGTTCCCACCATGGCTCTTAATCATGATTATGTATTTTTTTATGACCATGTCCAGCTAAATTTCTTTAATTCGGACCTGAAAGTAGATTTATGACTTTATTTATGTTATTAAATTATCTCATTTATTAATTGTTCAATATTTATTCGTTTTATATTGTTTTGATCTCTTGTGAGTACTTGATCAACATTTACATTTAATTACAAGTATTGAATCTAAGCTAACGTGAATGAAACAATATTAAGGCAATAAAGTAGACAATATAGTCAGGGTACGATATGTTCATCTATTCGATGGGGCCTATTATAATCTTACAATCTATTTTCAACTAAATTATGTGTGTCCTCTTGGAGGTGTACTGTCATGAAGGCAATTATTCTATGCATCATTACTTATGTAAATGGAGTACGTATTAGTTTTGTGAAGTCCTATAGGATTATACTTTTAATTGAATCATTATTTATCATAAATTAAAAGAGTTATCAATCGAAACAGTCATCTATGAATCAATCATCTCTCACATTTTCTCATTTTTTTATATATATATATTCTGTTTAAGTTTATTTATATTAATTATACAATTAATATTTGAATATCTAAATATAATCGCACCACTAAAATTAGAGTATTTAATTTGATATGTTTATGTGTAATACGACCTTACTCATCATTATTATGATTAAACCACATACACATGCGGAGGTGAGATTAGAGATGAACATACAACAACTTGACAAATAATACTAAAAATTAGTGCATCACGTTCAAAAAAGATATCACTATAATTTAACTACAAACAAGTTCCAATCCAGTGAGTCATTCTTTCTCCACAAGTCACACATATTCTTTAGTTATTTGCTCTGTCATCTGGATTTTCTTTTTTACTCTATATCACAAGTCTTTGTCGAACACACTCACAATTTTGATAATCACTTTCTAAGTCACCTGGAAACTTTATTAATGAATAACAGTGCGCCAGTTTTATTTTAGGCACAAAACATAACTAAAAAAAATATACAATGAAAGTTCAAAATGATCCCACGAGTAAAGAGAATGATTGAGAATAACTTACAATGACCAAACAACTGCATTGCTATGAATCTCACATCATTTACCCAAATGAATAACCATACAACAAGTCAATAATCATCAACGCATTAATATTGTCTTTATGACATTCCACAATCGAGTATATACAAGATTTATGATCCAATTCACAATAGTTTATGATGAGGTATCTATCTCAGAATAAGTCTTTATAATTAGTAATAAGAAAAACAAAAGAAGAAGAACTCAGATCTATACACAAATCTATGCATAAAATCATATAAACCATGAACAATGACTATTGAACTCTGCGTAAGCAAAAAAATTAACATTTAAACCAAACACTTGTGTGAACATCATGATCACACAACATATTCAACATTGAATCAAATGTGTTTTCATGGAATTTCTTAATGGCAATGTAGTCTCCAACATCTTGACATAGAATAACTATAACCAAGAGCCTCGATAATTAATCATTCTTAGATTAGTATCACAAAAATGCTACCAAATATTCTCTTTGAAATTGCAATCAGATTCCATAATGAATTAGAGTTGTAATGTCAAAGTCTTAAATACTTGTTTCCAATACAAACGACACCATGAAATTACAACTAAAACCCAGATCTCGCAATTACAAAAATGATTAGAAGATTATCGAAGCTCGGAGAATCTCGAAGAAAATTAGGGCGAAAAAAAGGCTTTAAAAATCCAGACGGTATGATGATCTCCCATAGAATTAGGGTTCATAGTTCAACTACGAAAGGGGATTATAATTCTTGATTTGATTAATCAATATATTAGGAAATGCTAGATTTTTTCTATTGTTATAATCCGATTAGGAAAAAGTATTATGATTTTCTTATTCTTTTAATTTTCAAAGTATCCGTAATACCCTTATACAAGATATTTGGTCTTTTGTTAAATTAGATCTATTAGATTAGTTATAATAGTTAGAATTTATTTTTGCGCGCGCGCGCACACACACACACACACTGTGTGTGTGTGTGGAACACACCACATTAAGTTACTAAAGACCAACCCAAACTTGAAACCAAATCAGAGATGTAAAATTAAGGAAATTAGTAGATCGGGAGATTAATATATATATAGGTTTGGTTTAAACTTGGTTTCTTAGGTATCATGCGAAACACAAGAATTAGGTTTTGGCATACGAAGCACTGAGAAACACCTAAGTAGGATCAAGAGATTTTGTATTAGTATACACGCAACTGCATACAAGTTAAATGTTGTATGGGCACAAAAATTTTCTTCACATTTAGGTGTGTATATATATGGTTAGGTTCCATTGAGAACCCAATCTTATTTGAGAAGTTGACAACTAATGCTTTTATTATATAGTTCTAGACAAAATAAAAGCCAAAACCTTTTTATCAAATAAAGACAAAATACAAAAAAATCTAGTCCATCTGCTCATTAGATTTAAGGCCCACAATTAACCTTATGTTCACAAAATAAGAGAGAGGTTCTTATTAGAACTCTCGTGTGTGTGTGTGTGTGTGTGTGTGTGTGTGTGTGATTAGGTTCAAATGAGAACCATATTCTTATTTATGAACCTAAGATTAATTATGAGCCTTATCAGATTAAATGGATGAATCAGATTTTTTATTTATTTCCTTATTTGATTAAAAGCATTGTGATTGTATAATAAAAGCATTGCTGATGTATATAACTGAAATATTAATAAAGCACTATGATTATATAATAACAACATTGCTAGTATATAATAAAAGCACTTCGCAAGTTCGGAAATAAGGACATGGTTCTCATTTGAACTCACCCCTATATATATATATATATATATATATATATATATATATATATATATATATATATATATATATATATATATATATATATATATATAATCATAAATTACATTTCAGGTTGCCTATAATACCACTATATTTTTTCATTCACTCATTGTTTCTTATTATATTTATTCATTTTCTCGTATTAATCTCAAACATATAAAGCTTATTCTTCTTTCTTCTTCACCGTACATTTCCAGCCGCCATCATTTTCTTTTTCTTTTTTCTATTTATCACCAGATCGGGGAAGATTTATGATCTCCGTGCATAAATCCGATCTGAGAATGAACACACGTCTTTGGTTTGCTTGTCATCATGTTTTCGTGGCTTTTTCCCCATCGTCATCGTCGTCGACAACGGCAACAATTGGCTCAACAAAGTCAAGTATTTGTTTCAATTTTGGATCTTGTTACGGAAAGGTATCTCTGGTATTGATTTCATATGTGTTTAATACCTTATACAAGTAAGGGTTTATTTATAACATAAACACGATTTTCTTCCATTTTATATTTATCGATCATTGATATTCATCTTTTGAGATTTGATTTATTTCCTTGTCTATTACATAATAGTTCCTAGGGATGTCAATCGAAGGAATGAGGTTGGGAATATCCTATCCTGATCCCACATGATAAGCCGGGGCCACCCTGATCCCCGTAGCGAGAAATGTCCCATCGATGTCAATATTTTACTTTTATATTTATTGAATTTTATATAAGTAAATCATCATTTTGATTAATAAAAATATCATAATTTGTGAAATCGTATTAATAGATGCTTCAAAACAACAATTTGATCGGTTCCATTCATGACTCATCTGACCCAACACAAAACATGGGCATCTTAGAACAGATCGGTTCGTCACGAGCAAATTCTTACCTACACTCGAGTGCAAGTAAGAACATATATTTAATTATAAATTTGACACATGTGAATTTTATTTTCGTTATAATAAATATTCATCTCCATTTGATAAATATGCATTCTCACTGTGCTAAATGTTAATCTCAATTATGATAAATGTCTATTTTAATTGTGATACAATGAAATTTATTATTCTTTTCATTACATATAACATAGATACGAGATTACTTTTGTTATAAAGACTATAGATAAGTAGATTTGTTTTATAAATGTCCATGAATGTTCTGCTAAATGTTCATATCCACAATGACAAATGTTCATTTTTATTGTGATAAATATTTATTTTCGTGTGTATTCTTCACCATACATTCGAGAGAATAGTTTGTTATAATCATTATAGATAAGGAGATTTGTTCTATAAATGTCCATTGATGTTATGCTAATGTTCACATTCACCACGATAAATATTTATTTTTATTGTGATAAATATTGTGTATTCTATAGTATACATCTGAGTGTACCTAATAAGAGTATCTCTAATGGGATGTCAATTGTAGTAAATCTTTTGCAACATAAGCTAAAAGTTCTTATATGGCAAGAAAAAATGTAGACAATGTTTAGCATACCGTCTACATATAGATGATGTGCTAAACATTGTCTATTTAACAATATACCTTATTTATTTACCCATTAATGTTAATTAATTTATTTATCGTTCATCTCCACCAATGGTAATTAAGTGTTTACATAATTCATATTTACCGATTGAGAAAATTTCTAAAAATTAATATTATATTTATTATGTCATTAAGAATTCACATTATCTCATAAAAAATGTGTTTGTTGGTTCGTGACTATTCTTAATTTTCTTCAATTAAGATTTGTTGTTTCTTTCTCATTTTACTTGAAATCTCAATTTTATATTGGATAAGATTTGTATCGCTGTATATCAAATAATTATAATAAGATTTGTAATTAAATACAGGATGACCTGTACTGCAATTCCTAATTGTATCAATTAATTTTCTTTTTCATGCAATTATTTTTATTAGATTTTTATAATAACATTTGATTGCTCATCAATTATGAAATTAATTTTGATGATCCAATTAAATTGAATTAAATATTTTGATAATTTGTCTAAAAAAATTCAAAATAATTTCCTTTTCATAATTAATTTTGTAAATATAACACAGAAATGATTGACAAAGTGATTATGTAATTTCTTTAAAAAATCTCAGGAAAAATTACATAAATCAAGCTCATTCTGTCATTATAAATATGCTATCAAGAAAAGAAATAAAATATAATCATTACATACAAAGCATTAGCACGACGTCGTGTGACAACCAAAGTTACAGAAATGAGTCAAGCCCTGGCTCGCTCGTCGTCCACCTCTTCTACTCTCTTCTGCACTCCACTCCTTGCTCTCTCTCTTTCAAGAATTATCCAAGTTTTATTTCCGTAGATGAATTAGGAAGCTTATTATCAAATCAACTGCCGGAAGTAAAAAACTTCACCGCATTACTCAGGTTCACACCCTCAATTCTCAGTGAATTATATTTATCAATATTTTTCTTGTCTTGTTTGAATTTTGATCCCAATTTTTTTTACTACTATTCAAGCTCCTAATTTTGCTAATTTAAGTTTCAATTCCGTTTATTCTCAGTTTTAGGTTTTTTTTAGGTATTTGGTTTGCTTGTTTTTCTTCAAAGTTATGGATAATAATAATTCGATGGATGTGAATCTCACGGGTATCGATCTGAACCAAGAACCCATGGACCACCGGCCGCTCCCGGCTACATCATTCGAGACTCTGTTATTGGATAGGGCTCAAGAACTCGTCGAGGAGCGAATTCGACAGCTGGAGAGCGTTTCTGCTCGCGAAAGGCAGCGCCGAGATCGTAATCCTGTCGAAATTACCACCATTGATGGAATTAACAACAACACTGTTGAGATAGGAAAAAGTTGTAAGAGGAATAGTTCACATTTGGTGGCCAAGGCTTTAGAGATCGATCCCGGGTCCAAAAGGCCCGACGAGGAAACTGGAAGCTTTTACGACTGTAACATATGCTTCGACGTGGCGATCGAGCCCGTTTTGACTTGCTGCGGCCACTTGTTCTGCTGGGCCTGCTTTTACCAGGTCTCGAACGTCGATGTGAATTCCAAAGAATGTCCCGTCTGCAAAGGAGAGGTTTCCGAAAACGCTGTAACTCCGATTTACGGCAATTCTGGTGGCGAACGTGTGGACGAAACGGAGTCGGGCTTGAAAATCCCCCCGAGGCCCAAAGCCCATAGAGTCGAGGGCGTTAGGCAGCAGATTGCTGTCCAAGCTGTTCCCAACATCCCTGCTGAAGAGGCGCTCAGGCAAATTATGTTTAGTATTGAAGATGGTGCGTATAATTACGAAGCTGAGCCTCGACCGGTGGGTGGGCCCCGTGTGAGGGTCCATCAGGTCTCGAGAGTGTTATCGGAGAGCGCAGCTTCTCTTTCTTCGCTCTCCTCTGCTTTGAACAGCGCAGAGAGGTTGGTCGAGGAGCTGGAGACGGTTATTAGCAACCGGATGGCCGCTCAGAATCGGTCTGCTCGGGATTCGACCGTTATACAGTCTGACGAACAGCAGGCTGAGGATTCAACTTCTGATTTCAGTGCTGCCTTGCGTGTTGACCGTCCTTCAGGTTCAACCGATGTTTCTGGGTCTGATGCGCGCTTCTTGGCGAGGAGAACTTCTAGAAGGAGCATTATGTCGAGGAATTATTCAGATGTGGACGGTCGAGAAACCCGTGAATCTAGAAGGAGAAGATTGAACTGACTGGTTTCGATGAAAGATGGTAAATTTGAATTTACTGTGCTGAACTTGAATTTGATTTTCTGAATTTATGTTTACAGATTTGACAGTTATAAATGTTGTGATGATAATTGTAGTATTTGGCAATAAATTATTTCTTTCCCAGAAGAAAGATATGTAAAATCTCCGATATTTGTAATGAAATCAATTGCACCTCGTGTTTAACGGGTGCTGAATATATAATGGAGATGATATTATGATATATAGTTTTGATGTTTAAGAATATTTCATTATTATTTCCGGTATCGTCTACTTGATCCATATTTTTTTTCTCCATTTATCCCGTTTGTTCGGTCTTGCATTTTTAACACATGATTCCAAAGAGTTAAAAGTTCTTGTTTTCTTTTTTTACATTTGCTTCTATTGGTGTTTGCAGTTAACCCTTAATGAGACCATAAATACGTTGAACGACCTTTATCGTTTCACTTCGGATATTAAAGTTGGTACAGCAAAGTATAAATAGACCCATAGAATCTTGATAATTACCGGAGAAATCTATCTGGGATGGAGTTTATTATTGTACCTGAAGTTAATTAATTGATCGATCGAAATGATCTAAAGATTATACTTGACCTTTCTTTTTTTGTCCTCTTTGTTTGCAGTTCTGCATCGATGATGCGTGCTTGTGTTTTGTGAGGTGTATTTTATGAACTGGCTTGCTATTGGAAATAATGGCTGAGTTTTCTTTGAAATTGGATTAAGTAGCATGTGTTTTTTTCATTTGATTTATATCAGCAAATCTGGATCTGGTTACATAGCATTTGTGGCACTGCTAATTCTTAAAAACCCCTGTTTTGTATGTAGCTTCTAGTTTCGTATAGTAGTCGTAGTGTTTTGTCTTAAAGCCATGGGAAGATAGGTTTATTTTTCTCTGGAAATGGAAAACAGTTCACTTTCAAATGCCCTTGATTATTCCCTCTGTTGAGAAACAAAACAAAATTTAAATGATAGCTTGCGTTTTTGTAATTAAAAGTAATTTTCAATGGTGTGTTTTTATTAAAGAATTAATTGGCAATTCACTAAAAGTAGGTATACATGAGTATATGATTGTACCGTACAATGGGGTGGAAAGAACATGTTATTTGGGATAAATAAATTTTTATATTTATTATGATAAACTCTTATTTTTATTGTGATAAATGTATATTTATGAACTTGTAACATACATAGAAATGTTCATATATAATATTATAAAGATGTTGATGTTTGTTGTGATAAATATTCATCTTCATGTGGTGAAATATTAGCCACACTTGTGATAAAAGTTCATCTTATTATAATAAATATCAATATTTATCTTCATAAATGTTTATATGAACTTCTACGGTCCACAATTTCTCATTTAATGAAAACTATTAGATCAAAAGTTGATAATAAATAATGGTATATCAATGGATGTAAATGCAGGGAGTGGGGGATATGATAATAAATATTAATTTTTTCAAAAAATGTACACTTGCGTTATATTAAATGTTCATATTTGTGCGTGTGTCATGTAATATGTGTATATTTGCGTTACATTAAATGGTCATATTTGAATGTATAATATAATATACACCGGTGTTAAAAGACTGTTGTTTCAACATCTTTTGAACTCTGGATTGGGCCTTTAGGCCCATTGTTGTGGAACTTTGGTCTTTAGGAAGTTGTATGGCGAATGGCCCAGCTATGGTTTAGGAAAATTGCAAGATACATCAAACACAAGTGCCCACAATCCTGCTAAAGTGGCTGAAACTTTGGCCATGGACTGGGCCTATTCCACTTATAAGAGTTATCCATCAGTTGTGTTTTAAGTAATCAGCGAACCCCTTAGCCCAACCCATCCAATTTCAATCTTTTAATGCTTACCATGTTTATATAAAAAGATGTTATCATTGTAAATATAACAAATTAAAATCCTTGGGTACAAATTGGAGTATTAAGAATTCTTAAGGTCAAAGTTCTTAGAATCCCAGTTTTGTATAAAAAAGTCTATCACCTAACTGACTTGGTTTACATATTAGTGCACCAACCCAATAGTTTACCAAGTGTGCAACCTTTGAATGAGAGTAAATTGTAGGTTGTCGTCATTTAAAAAAAAAAATAAAAAATCGGCAATTACGAAATAAGATGAAAAAAAAAAAAACAAAACTCCTTTTTCTTCCTTCTCCTTGCAAAAGAAGTTGGAGGCTTTATCAAAGAAAGAGCAAAGGGTGTGGGCAGGCCTGAAAAGGACTTTGTGGGACAAAAATAAATTCAATCAGTGGTACAATAATTGGGCATAGCAGAGAGTTGGGCCCCCAATGCATCATGTACTATTATTATTATTATATATACACACACAAAATTAGCTCATAGAATGGGGCTATTCGCAGCTTTGTAGAGGCCAATGATTGCTATTGTTGGAGTCTTGTCCCCTTCACACTCTGCATCATACATGCTGCCGAGTCCTATTTTTAAGGTTCAGGTTTTGGTAATTACTACTTAGTACTAGTCTTAATCTTCATGTCAAAACAAGAATGATTTAATTAGGAGCGACACAAAAATATTCTGTGTACTAAAAGTGTTCATTAAAACCATATAGAGATCTACACAAGAAATCTAATTATATAAGCATAGGTGCATGTCACGAGTTCCTTTCCCTCTCTCTCTACTTAATTAATTATGAAGCATTAGGTGCTTTGAGACCGTCTCATATTGGGAATGATACCAAGAATTTATTTGTTCAAATGTAGTAACGCATTTAAATATAAATTTAGTGGTATTTGTATACCCGTTTGTCACGTATTAACAATCATCCATTTAAGTAATATTTATAACCAATTTTTATCTAATAATTATAATTAAATAGAAAATAGTGCTTTCACGATAGCGTCACAACAGCATAGAAGATAGAGTATAAACCAATATAAGTGTTACGAAATTAGGACATAAAACACACAATATATATATATATATACTCCATACGTCCAGTTCTATCCATTGTAATTTGGAAAAACTTTGATTCGTTCTACCGTATTTATATTTTCAAAAGATAATAATTATTACTTTTTACTTTCGCAATAAGAATTACTCCATCCGTCCCATTCTATTTTTCGTAGTTGACCATTTTACGGAGATTAAAAAAGAATTGGTGTTATAATTATAGCTATCAAATGACCATAATATCATTTTATTTAAAATAATTAAAAGTGTAAAATAATAAAAATAAGGGTAAAATCAGTAAAGTAACCTTTATTTTTTATTGGGAAAGTAAAAAGTAACAATGGTTCTCTTTTGAAAATGTAAATGCAATAGATAGAACGGAACAAAAATCTTTTCAAATTATGATAGATAGAACGAGATAAAAGGAGTAAACTTTTACCCTTACCTTTATTATTTCACTTTAAATAATTTTAAACAAAAAAATATGATAATTATTTTTTAATTTTTATAAAATGATCAACTGCGACGAATAAACGAGAAGAAAGGAGTTTTTATTAATGGTTGAGTACTAAGTGTTTTATGAAGTATGCTAGGGTAAGCAGTAAAGATGCCCTTGTAATTCTGTGCTGGTTGAGCTGTTCGTGTGAGTAGATAGAGCACGTTACACATAGTAAAGATGCCCTAGAATTTCAAAGCACGTTACACATAATAGTGCAATTTTATTCAACACGTACGAAATACAATACATACATACATATATATACACTATATATTACAATTAAATAATAATAATAATAATAATATAATAATAGTAGGTATCATCATGCATGTGACGTGTAATGAGGTGTCCAAAGTCAAAGCGAAACTTTAAATGACAAAGTTAAAGGCAACAAATGTGATCATGCCTTTTGAGATAATTGCAATAACTGAAGTCATGCACAGATGCACACACAAAAATTAATACTTTGAAGGAGTGAGGCTGAGGCATGCATGAGAGAAGCATGAAATTATGGGACCAAAATGAGTGTGACCTTAAAACAGTTTTAACTTTTAACCACTTCTCCCCCACCTGGCCAATTCTAGTACCTCTCTCTTTCTTTAATTAAAAGGTAGATGTAAGAATATGGAGAAATGTCCACATGATATTGAATGTGAGTTATTGGGTTTGCCTAATTGAGATAACAACATAAAAAGGGGCAGACAGTAAGTGGTATGTTTGTCATGATTTGATACTCATCTAAGGGTGATTTGCAAACACTAGATACAAAGTGATTGTAAGGTTTTAGTTTAAGAATGTCACATTTGTTAGTGTTACCTTCTTTTGATTATGCTTCCTTCAATCAAAATTGAAAAATACAAGGATAAACTTAGAGTCTGATTTTATTTATGATTTAAATATTAAGCACACACAAAGAGAAATAAAAATAAAAATTATTTTATTTTTTAATACCACAAGATTTTAATACCCAACTAATTAATCAAATTTAAAAATCTTGTGACGGAATTTATTAGTCCAAAAGAAACTTCATGTTTGTTTTGAGATTTAAGATTGTAATTTTAAAATCATACATCTTAGTAATATCCCTTGGCTAGTTCGTAATGCAATTTCTATTATTAATATGTACAGTTTTTATTATTTTATTTAATTGATTCTATTTAACGTACATTGATATTATTTAAATTGGACAAGAAAAAATAATTTACAAGGAATAAAAAATAAATTTATTTTTCTCCACATATTTGAAATAACTAGCGGCCATATCACTTCTCTTTTATGCAAGAGTATATTTGAAAAAAAAATATAAAATTTATTATTTTAATTATTTAATTAGTTTTTCTTAATCTTAGTCTTTCTATTTGTTTGTACACAAAATATAGGTATTTTTACGTCTTAAAAATAATAATTTCATATAAAACACAGAGAAAAAGTCATTTATTTTACTTTATTTATTTAAACACTCAAAAGGTAAGGATAAAATAGGAAGAATAGAAAATATTTCATAATCCCAATTATATTTATTTGTATTCTCAATATACGTGTTTTTATCTACATCTATGTATTGTGAAGGGAAATAATATTTTTGAATGTTTGAAATCTCAACTTTTTTTCTTAATAAAGTAGGGAATTATATATAAAAAAAAAGGAGAAAGAAGTTTCACAAAGTTACAGGGATCACGACGTCGGACCTTTAACTAAAAACATCTGTTCAGGCCTTATTAAAACCTCTCGAAGTAATGTGAGAGAAACCTCCATAAAGGAAAGAGTACCCTCCCCATGCAAGTAGCTAAGGACCGAGTAAAAGCAACAAAAAAATACAAATAGCCACAACATAACTAATAACAATATAAAAAAACCACAATAGGCAAGTCGTGATCCAAAAAGCAGCATCCTCAGAGTTCGCTGCCGAGTCAAGAAAAAACTGACCCTAGTAGGTGCTAAACAACTAACGAGAAGATCGGAATATCGTACTGCCCAAAATATCATCATTCACCAGGTCAATTAAAAACGCCGGAGGAGTAGTGAACCATTCATATCGGGGGGACTCAGACTTAAAGAGAGTATCGGCAACACGATTGCCCTCCCGAAATACATGTGAGATTGTTGAGAAATTAATTCTTGGCAATAATTCCTATTTTGTTATTTGCCTTTCTTGGGCACAAAATAAGTTAGGAAATTAGATTTAGGAATATATTGTGTTTCCTAGTTTATGTTTAAAACTTTATTAGTTTTCTAGATTGTGTTTAGGATGTATTTTAGGAATTTACCAAGTTTAGGATTTATGTTTGTCTATTTAAAACAAGGATTCCTAAAGCTTGGTTTCACGATTTTAAGAGCACGGAATTTTGAGAAAAGCAGGACGACGCAAGACAAAGACGCACAGCAAAGCAAGGAAGAACACGAAGAACTACTTGGAGCCATTGATCGAGATTAACAAGCTCTTCGAAGTTGCGTGACCAATGGAGAAGAACTTGCCATTCCGGCAACAAGTATTTAGTATCAAGTTTATTGATATTTAGTTTTCATATATTACTTCATATTTGTGTATTGAACATGAACAAGAAAGTAATATAGTTTTCGGGTTTGTACACCCAAGTTCACAAGTATTTACTTGTGAAATGAATTTGTTATCTCGTGTTCTTATCAATTTATTCCGCTGCATATTTTATATTTTACTCTGGTCGATGTTGCTAACCAATGTTGTTAAATATTGACTAACAACATCGTGAATATGAGAATTATTCTTAAAACCATAAACCTTCTAATTTTACAATTGGCATCTAGAGCGGGTTACTTAACCTCTTAAGTATTGATCCTTTTTTTCAGGTGCTATGGACGCTCAAGGCAACCCAAGGCCTCCAATCCTTAATGGTGAGAATTATTCTCTCTGGAAATAGAGAATGAGATGGCATTTGAAAAGTATCGACGAGCGTGTTTAGAAAACTGTCCTCATTGGATGGAAAAAACCACGTGTCACGGATGGCGAGGGCGATACCATCCCCAAAAAGGAGGAAGACCGGACTGCTGATGAAGCAACTACTGCAAATTGGAACTCCAAATGCATCAACACCTTGTGTAGCTATGTAGATGCAAGCTACTCCCGCATCATCAAGAATTGCGAGTCAGCAAAGGATGCATGGGACGCACTCCAAAGGGTGTGTGAAGGAACTACAAGCGTGAGGAAATCCAGATTAAGAATGCTCATATCCACCTTCGAGGTTATGAGAATGGATTAGAAAGAGTCAATCATGGACTAATCCGTAAGATTGTCGGAAATAACAGAAGAGTGCAGAGAGCTTGGTGAGGCCATAACTAATTCCAGTCTTGTAGGAAAGTTGCTGAGATCCATTTCGAAGAAATAAAGCATGAAGGTGGTGGCCATAGAAGAATCCAAAAATATTGATAACATTGATTTCAACACCTTAGTTGGAAACCTCAAGTAATATGAGATGGAACACATTAGCTCTAGCTCGAAAGAGAAGAATGTTGCTTTTTCTTCCGATTCAATCGCAGTCGATGATGAAGATGACGAAGAGTTCGATTTTAATGGGATTATAAAAAAGATGGAGTCAACTACTCTCGTAGAAGATGAACTGGCCTTTGTGACTCAACGCTTCAACAATTTCTTGAAGAAAAAGAACAATTTTGGAAGCTCAAATTCAAGGTACAGGCCACAGACATCTACTCCAAAGTTTACTGGACGTACTCTTCCCCGATCTCAGTCCACAACTTCAATTCCCAATGTGTCCAGTTCAACAAAACCACTCAACGAGATTCAATGCCACGAATGCAAAGGTTGGGGACATTACAAGAATGAGTGTCCCAACACTCTTTGAAAGAAAAGCATGGTCGCTACTGATTTCACCGAGGATGTTAATGATTCTGAGTCGACTGATCCTGTTCCATCTTTATTCTCCCATGTTGTGTGGGACGACGATGTCCATGTTGGTTTTCTTGAAGACAACATCGTGTGCCTGAATGCCGAGACCACTGATTATTATGAGGAATACGAGCAGTTGAGTGTTGACCACTAGAAATTGTTTGTCAGTTGGAGTAAACAGGTACTCAAGGCCAAAGAGCTCCAAAAAGAAGTGGAGAAGCTAACTAAAGAAAAAGAAGATCAGCTTGACATTATTGTCCGATTGAAAACGTCTCTCACCAAGAAGGACGCTGAGTTGGAAAAGATGAAAAACGAACTGACCACTGTTCGAGGAACCATTTCAAATCTGAATAAAGGTAAGGCGAAGCTGGATGAAATCTTGGAGATTAGCTTCCCAGAGTCCTCAAAGCATGGAATAGGTTTCAAGCCGAGTCAGCCAATGAAATATTCCAAATCAAGAACAGAAATCTTCCAAACATCACAAAAAGAGAAGAAGACAGTACATGTGCCATTATTGTGGAGAACCAGGGCACATCAGGCCCTTTTGCTGGAAGATCATTGGAGAGAAAAGACACTTTAAGAGAACCAGTGTGGCTGATAAATCCAATATTGGTAACCGCGCTACCAACATCAGTACCAACATCAGGTTCAAACAAGTGTGGGTCAAGAAAAACAGTATCAAGTGTAATATGATCCATACCTCACTGAAGTCTCATGTCCCTGGAGCCTGGTATTTTGATAGTGGATGCTCGAAGCATATGACAGGCTCAGAAGAATTGCTTTTCAACATTGTCAGATTTAAAGGTGGAAAAGTGAAGTATGGAGGAGGCGCAAACGGCCAAATCATTGGCCAAGGGACTATCCATGTTCCTGGAGTTGTAACACTGGAAAATGTGCTGCTAGTAGAAGGACTTACTGTAAATTTGATCAGCATAAGTCAATTGTGCGACGGAGGTTTTAGCGTCAAATTCAACCGTGAAAAATGTGAAGTCTATGAAGAGAATGGACATTGCATTCTCAAGGGCAAAAGAACCTCAGATAATTGCTACCAAATTCAAAGTGATGCTTTTTGTAGACTGTCCCAATTGAGTGATGCGGAGCTGTGGCATCAAAAGCTTGGACATGTCAACTACAAGATGATGGACATGTTGGTCAAGGAAGAAGCTGTGAGTGGACTGCCTCAGCTCAACACCAAGATCATTCAGGTGTGCGAGGCATGCCAGAAAGGAAAACAGGTCAGGGTGCCACATCCAGTCCAACAAAGTCTCGCTACATCATCTTACTTTGAATTGCTTCACATGGATCTCATGGGACCACTTGAGATTGAGAGCCTTGGTGGTAAAAGGTATGTATTCGTTATTTTTGATGATTTTTCTAGGTTTACTTGGGTAGAATTTCTAAAAGAAAAATTTGAAACATTTGAGGCTTTCAAAAAACTTGCAAAGAAGCTGTGTGTAAGGTTTAATGTGAAAATTGGTAGGATTAAAACTGATCACGAAAAGGAATTTAAAAACGCATCTTTTTTAAAGTATTGCACTTCTAAGGGTATTAGTCATGAATTTTCTTCTCCAATTACCCCTCAAGAAAATGGCATTGCTGAACGAAAGAATAGAACCCTAGCAGAGATGACTAGAACTATGATCATTTCTAATGGGATAGCAAAACGTTTTTGGGCTGAAGCAATGAACACTGCATGTCATATCACAAATAGGGCTTATTTTAGACCAGGTTCATGTGCAACTCCCTACAAATTATTGATTGGGAAGAAACCGAACTTGAGTTATTTTCATATTTTTGGATGTATTTGCTATGTGCTTAACGATAGAAATCATCTAACTAAACTTGACTCAAAAAGTGATAAGTGCATTTTCATGGGTTATTCCCAAAATAGTCATGCATATAGGTTGTTTAACCTTAGAACTCGAAGCATGTTTGAGTCAGTAAATGTCAAGTTTGATGATCTAACGAGTGGAGTCAAGCCTGCCGAGGATAATGATCTGGTTTATGATCAAAATCCTCAAGAAATTGTCACTCCTTCTTCAGTTGATAGTGAAGGTATTGAGAACAAAGATGCAGGTGCTAAACTCAGAGATTTGAGTGATGTTGATAACAATATTGATACTGGGATACCAACATCAGTACCAACATCGAGTCAAGTCGCAGATTCTGATTCTGATTCAGAAGAAGAAGATCTAGATGATCCCTTTGATCTTCATCAGAGGGATATTCCATCCAGAATCCAGAAAAACCATCCCATGGAACAAATTATCGGTGATTTAGACGAAAGGAGTACAAGATGGAGACAGATTAATTTCAAGGAGATGGTCACGTATGTATGTCTGTCTACTAATTGTTCTAAGATTCATGAGTCTTTGTATCTTTCTAAAATAGAGCCCAAGAGAGTGGAGGATGCACTCAAGGATGAGTTCTGGACTCGGGAAATGCAAGAGGAGCTAGACCAGTTCGCCAAAAATGATGTTTGGGATTTGGTGCCACGACCAGAAAATTCCCATGTGACGGGAACAAAGTGGATATTCAAGAACAAGACTGATGAGGCTGGCAACATTGTGAGGAAAAAAGCACGACTTGTTGCAAAAGGGTATACGCAAATTGAAGGAATTGATTTTGATGAAACTTTTGCCCCTGTTGCCCGCATTGAGTCGATAAGGCTTTTGCTTTCTGTTGCTTGTTATATGAAGATTTCATTGCATCAAATGGACATTAAGAGTGCTTTTTTAAATGGAGTCTTGAGTGAAGAAGTGTATGTTGAGCAGCCTAAAGGATTTGTGGATCCTCAAAAACCAAATTTTGTTTTAAAACTGAAAAAAGCTCTTTATGGTTTAAAACAAGCTCCAAGAGCTTGGTATGAAAGGCTAACTCAACATTTGCTTTATTTGAACTTTAGACGAGGAGAAATTGATAAAATTTTATTCCTTCTTAAATCCAATAAGCACATCCTAATCATCCAAATTTATGTGGATGATATTATTTTTGGATCCACTAACGAGGAGATGGTCAAGGAATTTGTTACTCGGATGTTCGATACATTCGAGATGAGTATGGAAGGTAACCTCTCATACTTTCTTGGTTTACAAATAAAACAGCTTGATGACGGTATTTTTCTTTCCCAGACTAAATATGCAAAGAACCTAGTCAAAAAGTTTGGGTTAAAGGGTCAAAATGTCAAGAAAATGCCACTGGGCAAAACTGTGAAGTTGTCTAGAGACAATGTTGGTAAGGGTGTTGATAACACCATGTATAGAAGTATGKTAGGGAGTTTGTTGTATTTGACAGCAAGTAGACCAGATATTATGTATAGTGTGCTTATGTGCTAGATACCAGTCTAATCCAAAAGAGTCTCACTTGAAAGCTGTGAAAAGAATTATTAGATACATTGCTGGTACAACTGAACTAGGTGTGTGGTACACAAAAGATACTGGTACTGAACTTATAGGGTACACTGATTTGGATTGGGCTGTAGATGTGGTATATAGAAAGAGTACTACTGGGGGATGTTTTTTTCTGGGTAATAATCTAATTTCTTGGTACAGCAAAAAACAAAATTGTATTTCTCTTTCTACAGTTGAAGCCGAGTACATTGCAGTTGGGAGTGCGGGCACACAATTACTGTGGATGAACCAAATGATTGAGGACTACGATCTGCAAAGTAGTATCTTGACGGTGTTGTGTGACAACTCCAGTGCCATTGACATCTCCAAAAATCCAGTCCAGCATTCTCGAATCAAACACATTGACATAAGGTACCACTTTATTTGAGACTTAGTTGAGAGGAAGATTGTTAGCCTTGAACATATTAGAACTGATAATTAGCTAGCTGACATCTTCACGAAGGCATTAGATTTCGAGACCTTCTCTCGTTTGAGAAGAGATCTCGTTATGTGCATTGTCTAACCAATGTTGGTTTGTGATGTTGTGACACCCCTTATCAACATCAGTCACAACATCTGTATAACTTTGCATGCATTTTTACCTTTCTTTTCATACATAATTCTAATGCATTGAGTTTGATTGAAAGTGCAATAAGGTCCTGTGTTGCAATAAAAGTGATGACAAAAAGGAACAACCTCTTCAAATTAGGTGATTGTGGGACTTGCCCGCAGAAACTGGCTTTCTCCCAGGTCCAAAAACAAGAGGTGTTTAACAGTAATTGCTGAAGATTCAAAGATTTAAATCCCTTCAAGGATGAAGAAAATCTGGACTCAAATGCTCCAATCTTTAAAATTCACCTTCTTAATAGATCTTGACGTAGTCATTAACATGGGTTAAGGGGTAAGTTTCCATTGACTTCACCTAAGGGCAATGTTGGTTCATAATGTTGTTAGTAATAAAAAGCAACATTGGATCAAGTCACTGCAATCTGAATATGTTTTTGTATAATCTTTTAGGTCATGAATTTTAGGCATCCCGTAGGACATTCATACTTTGTGAAGATGCCATCTTGCTGTGCATTTTGTTTCTTGTGTTTTTGTCTTACTTGAAATCTCTTAATTTTGTTTTGAATTGAGCTAACTAAGTGTTTCAGTGGAGTTAAAATCGGACGGCTGGACAGGTAATAATGAGGTGAATTTGGTGAGTGATAATTTGCATTGCACAAGATAGGTACAACTGTGCTGATGGTTCATAAAAATTCAGCTTTGTATTTCGGCCAATTTTGTAGATTAAGTTGTGCATTTTTTTTTTAAAAAAAGAAGAGGATAAATCGTGGGAAGAGATAATGGGATGATAATGTGATCATGTAGCCTAATTTGAGGGGGAGTGGGTTTTTATAAAAAGGAAATAACAAAAATCGTGTTTTGCCCCAAAATCAGCCGGTAAAGATTTTTAGGGATTTTTTCCTTTTATTTTTACTTTCTCTCTCTTGTTACAACGGTCACTTCTTGGGCATAAGACCCTGATTTTTTTTACCATTTGATCACAATTACAAAGCCTTCTGCAAAATGAACTCTCTATACTCCTAATCTCTCTCCAAATCTTTCGATATTCTTGTGTGCCTTTGAGAAATTGCAGGATGACAAGCTCGCCGCCGCCGTCCTCGTCTGTTCCTGAACTGCCAGAAGATGTTCGTCGCTCCGACGAATAGGTTCCGGCACCCTATCCACGGGTTGGTGGTCTTGATATTCGCGAGGAAATAGGTGGTGGTAGTTCTTCAAAACTACCTCTATCAACATCGCCACCACTTTCGCCAGCGCATGAGCCACTCGCTGCTGTTGCAGTTCCGTCACGGGTTGACGCCACGCCGGAGGCACAAGTGTTCCCAGGACAGCCCGAGAACAAAATTGACGTTGATAACCCCCCAGATTTGGCATTTGTGGCTGAAACTTTTGGACGCGTGGGGAATCCTACTCTGAAGAGGTCTAGGCGCTTGCGCAACATTTCGCCCGGTGTTGTGCCGCCCACTGTCCCAAAAAGCAAGGCAGGGCCGCGCCGTCTTCTGCCCCAAGTTTTCTGGCGAAGAAGTTTACTCGCCAAAAATAGCTTGTGCGCAAGGCCGACAGAAGATCAAGTCAGCCAAGAGTCAAGGTTTCTCCTAAGTCCTCTGCGACTGAGTATTCCTCCCCTCTCTACACCGTGTTGGATTTTCTCACCGGCGAGGTGACCAGCTCCGCCAAACCGCCTGCCGATAATCCCCCCTCATCTCCAGTTCATGACAATTAACCTGAGTTTGATACAGGTTTATTTGAGCGTTCCCCTGATTCCTCACCAGATATACCACTGAGAGATATCCTTACTGCTTGCAAGAAGGATACGAAGAAAAAGAAGGCTGCTGCGAAGGACAATGTTGCTGGTCCTGTTGGTACCACTTTACCAACATCGCGTCGTTCCCCGTCTGTTTCGTCCTCCCGCACTGCCTCTATTCCCCTTGCATCTCATACTCCCACACAGTCTTCTTCGTCTGCCTGTAATCACTCTCAGTCATCCACGAGTACTAATACACCGACACCCGAGCTTGAAGATATGGTGCCATTTTCGGAGAAAGTTTTAACTGCTGAGGCTGCTGAGTTGTTTGCTACTTATCAAACTCGCCACATGATTGCTGAGCGTAGAGTTCCAGTTGAACTGTTTGAGCGCCACAACTTGATTGCCTACCTCCAGTTTAAAGGTATGTATTCCACAGTTTCTACTTCCGTGCCGTTTGTCCGGGATATAGTTCTTAAGTTTTATGCGAATTTGTTTTCTTCTATTATCAATGTGAGCTCTGTGAACTATGGAAAAGTGTTTGTGCGTGGTAGAGTGTTTGCTTTCACCCCTGATTTAATTGATGAATTCTTTGGAACTGAACCGCATCGGGGTGATTCTACTGTGGATGATATGGATGAAGTTGTTTCTTTAATTTTTGGTGGTATGGTGCATTCTTGGTTTGAGCAGTTGTCGAGTACTAGGCTTTCATATCTTTATTCTATTATGCACAAGGTGGCTATTTGCAACTGGGTCCCTTCCAAAAACACTACGTGTGTTACTCGGCCTCAGGCCCAATTTTTGTACAGACTTGGGAAGGGTATTAAGTTCAGTTTTGGGCAACATGTTTTTGATATTGTTACTAAGTTTTCCACATTAAGGTCTGCCGCCTCGTTGTGTTTTCCCTCTTTGATTTTCAGCCTATTGGAGAAGCAGGGATTGGAGCTTCTTCCGGATGATGTCCTCACTGGTGAGGCTGATTGGTTTGCTTTTCGGGGCCAGCATACTACAGGTGCTAGGGTTATTGATTTGCCTTGGCAGGCTCCTTTCTGGGCTGATGTTGGGAGGATTGATCCCAACATGGTCCAGATTTCTGCGCAACTCCTTCGTGCGCATGTGGCTTCCGTTGACTTGCAGATTACTCATCTACAGGTGCTTCGTGCCTCGCTTTTGGATGCCCTTTCCCTTTTTGGTCAAAAAGGGGGAGAAGGAGAAGGAGAAGATGACGCGGACATAGGGGGAGAAGATGTTGCTGCTGACAATGCAGAGGATATTGACGCTGCTGATAAAGATGATGATGTTGCTGCCGAAGCCTTGGCGAGCCTTGCTCAGGAAAGGAGGAGGAAGCGAATTCGCGCTCGCGATAAGGCTTTGAGGAGAATGATGCGAATGCAGAAGAGGAAGAGGAAAGAGAGTGGTGAAGGAACTTCGACATCCCCTCGTCGTTCGAAGAGGGTTCGAGGTCAATAAGTTCCTTGGTAGTTTGTTTTGATAAGTTTTTGAACAATGTTGGTTTGTAGTGTTGGTTTGAATTTTAACAACATTGGGTGTTTTGTTTAGGGGGAGTTTTCTAATTTAGGGGGAGTTAGTATGTTATTTTCATTTGTGCTTGCGTCATAGTGTTTTGTCCAGAAAGGCAAAAGGGGGAGATTGTTGAGGAATTAATTCTTGGCAATAATTCCTATTTTGTTATTTGCCTTTCTTGGGCACAAAATAAGTTAGGAAACTAGATTTAAGAATATATTGTGTTTCTTAGTTTATGTTTAAGACTTTAATAGTTTCCTAGATTGTGTTTAGGATGTGTTTTAAGAATTTACCAAGTTTAGAAATTTATGTTTGTCTATTTAAGATAAGGATTCCTAAAGCTTGGTTTCACGATTTTAAGAGCATGGGATTTTGTGAAAAGCAGGACGACGCAAGACAAAGACGCACAGCAAAGCAAGGAAGAACACGTAGAACTACTTGGAGCCATTGATCGAGATTAACAAGTTCTTCGAAGTTGCGTGACCAGCGGAGAAGAACTTGCCATTACGGCAACAAYTATTTAGTATCAAGTTTATTGATATTTAGTTTTCATATATTACTTCATATTTGTGTATTGAACGTGAACAAGAAAGTAATATAGTTTTCGGGTTTGTACACCAAAGTTCACAAGTATTTACTTGTGAACTGAATTTGTTATCTTGTGTTCTTATCAATTTATTCCGCTGCATATTTTATATTTTACCCTGGTCGATGCTGCTAACCAATGTTGTTAAACATTGACTAACAATATCGTGAATCTGAGAATTACTCTTAAAACCATATACCTTCTAATTTTACAGAGATCATGAAATCCATCGAAGAATAAGGAAAAGAACTCGACGACAGCATGCCAGAATTCGCCAAGGAACATCAAGGCAGCGCTTGACAAACAAGTCCACCATGTATGTAGAGTCGGATTCCAAGCAAATCCTACTCTAGACCGTCGAGTTGCACTTAAGGTGCTAAATAGTCCAGACTGTCGAGATAAAAGCAACATTCCAAAGGAACCGACCTGCGCACTGAAATGACAATTAAAAATAAAAACACATAGATTAGTAAAGCCATTTGGAAGGGGAAGATGGATGTCGAAAGTATATTCAATGCAGCCCCAAATGTAACGTGCAAAGTGACACTCCGTGAGGATATGATCAATAGATTCAGTGCTCGCAAGACAGAAGCAGCAAAACGACGGACTGATGAACCCACACTTACGAATCACATCAAAGATACAGAGGCGATTGAAAATCGCCTTCCAAATAGTGATAGAACTTTGAGCTAAGATGTGCGAGGACAAAATCCAGCTACCCCAGTGAACCTTGAGAAATTTAAGGCGAAGATGATTGTACGCAATCCTAGCAGAAATGTCACCCTTCTCCGAGATCGACCAAACGTACTTATAGTCATTACAAAAAAATGGTATTTTACCGTATGGAACACCTAGGGAAATATTGCCCTCAAAAATTTTGAGGGCATTACCAAAGGATTTTACCTTCGGTACTACTCCCTTCCGTAAATCCCTCGAAAACACGACGCCAATATTTTCCGCCATAATTACCGAAGGCTTTCCGCGTGTATCATTATCGAAGGAATTTACCCCCTGTAAATACCGAAGGGACATATATACCCTAAAAATTACCGAAGGGAATTTATTCACTTCGGTAATTTTTGAGGGAAAATCCTCCCATCGGTTTGTTTGAAATTTAAAAAAAATCGAAAAAAATAATAATATAATATCGTAAAAATAAACCATACCCTATCATTTTAGGCAATTCCAAGCTAATACCTATTAAAATTACTTTTATTTCTTATATATATATAAAATAATGGAGTTTGTTTATTAATTTTCAATGATAAATCAACTTAGCCCTACAAATAATTATAAGTTGAATGTGGTTTCTGATGCTTTATTTATTCTTCCCTTTAAAGTTCTTAATCTGAACAAGGGTGTTACTATACCTGACACTAATGAATAAAGTCTTGTCAATTATCACTGGAGGGTGATGAATTTTGTTTAAAGGTCTAAAGAGAAAACAACATTATGCATATTGTGATGATATGTTAATAAATAGTTTAAGATGATAACTCCAATTTCATGACAATTGTCTGTACCCATACATTTTATTTCATCCAAAATATCTCTATATTTACTAAAAATTATAACTATTTCTAGACATATTATAATTTATAAAATAAAACGTGCAAACAATCTCAATAATCAAGAATTCCATCTCAACGAAAAGTGTTTTGTTGTTATAGAATCACGAGAATCGGTAATTGATCGGTAAATACGTATTTTTTTTTGAATTTATTTTTAATTAAAAATAATCGAGGGGAACTATTTCCCCTTGGAAAATTACCGACTGGAAGTGAATTCCCCTCGGCTTTTTTAAACAAAAAAAATAAAATAAAAAATTTAAAAAAATAGAAAAAGCGTAAAAATAAAACAAATTTTATCATTTTACACACGTGGATTTTTTTGACCCGCTTTCAATAGAAAAATATCACTGAGCATGTGTGTATTTACACGTGTCGTGTAATTCGACTAACAACCAAGATATGATCTATCGATATTAGGTTGGAAATACAAGCAACGATACGTCGTGATTTTGTAACGGTGCTACGAAGTGCGTTTCATTGTCATAGAACCACGAGAATCGGTAATTAATTGGTAAATACGCATTTTCTATTCTTTTTTTTCTATTTTTTGAGTTTTTTCAATTTAAAAAAACCGAGGGGAACTAATTCCACTCGGAAAATTATCGAAGGGAAGTGGATTCCCCTCGGAAATACTGAGGGGAATTACATCCCCTCGACTCTTTTAAATAAAAGAATCGGAAAAAAATAAAAAAATAGTTAAAATAAAACAAATTCTATCATTTTACGCACGTGGGGTGTTTTTGACCCGCTTTAATAGAAAAATATCACCGAGCATGTGCGTATTTACACATCTGTAATTCGACCTACAACCAAGATACGGTCGATTAATCAGCTTGTTTGGTTGGAAACGCGAAGCGAAGAAGCGTCGTGATTTTGTGAATGTGGCACGAGGTGCGTTTCATTGTTATAGAATCACGAGAATCAGTAATTGATCAGTAAATACGTATTTTCTATAGAAACGCGTAAAAATAAAACAAATCATATCATTTTATGCACGTGGGTTGGTATTGACCCAGTCTCGCTAGGAAAATATCATCGACCATGTACGTATTTATACGTGTCGTGTAATTCGACCAACAACCAAGATACGACCCATCAATCAACTTGTTCGGTTGAAAAGGCAAAGCGAAGAAGTGTCGTGATTCTTTAAAGGTGGCATGAGGTTCGATTCAATATTATAGAACTACAACAATCAGGTATTGATTGAGAAATAAGCGTTTTCTATTTTTTTTGAATTTTTTTTGTTTTTCTTTAATTTAAAAAACTGAGGGGAACAAATTCCCCTCGTAAAAAACTAAGGGAAACTAATTCCCCTCGGAAAATTATCGAAGGGGATTATATCCTTCGGTAATTACCGAAGGTTTTTCTGAGGGCTATCGTGCCCTTGATCTTTTTTATTAAAACAGCAGCGGGACACCCCCGCTGCTCACTCTGCAACCAAAAGAGCAAGAAAAAAATAATAATTTGCCGATCTGTCACCGCTCGCCGCAGTCCCCTCCATAGTCGTCGCTTGCTACTTCCGCCGCCACCGCAACCCTTTAGCCGACGCTCGCTGCTTCCGCCATCGCCGTCTTCTCCAGCCACCACCGCCAGCTAAGGTAACCCCGCATCCCCTTTTTTGTTGTTGTAATTTATATAATCTTAGGGTTTAATATATAATTGGGGCTCAATTTAGAGATTATTATATAATTAGGGTTGAATTTTAGGAAACAATTATATAATTAGGGTTGAATTTAGGAATGATTTTATAAGTAGGGTTGAATTTAGAAATAAATATACAATTAGGGTTCAATTTAGGGATAATTATATAATTAGGGTTCAATTTAGGGATAATTATATAATTAGGGTTAAATTTAGGATAATTTTATAATTAGGGTTTAATTCAGAAATAAATATATAATTAAGGCTTAATATAAGAATAACTATATAATTAAGGTTCCATATAGGGATAATTATATCATTAGGGTTCAATTTTGGGATAAATATATAATTTGGGTTGAATTTAGGGATAATTTTGTAATTAGGATTTAATTTAGAAATAATTATATAATTAGAGTTCAATTTAGAAATAATTATATAATTAGAGTTCAATTTAGAAATAATTATATAATTAGGGTTTAATTTAGGAATAATTATATAATTAGGGTTCAATTTATGGATAATTATATAATTAGGCTTCGCTAGTTCAAATAGGGTTTGATTATGCAATTAGGGTTCGTTAGTGTTCATTAAGGGTTCAGTTATTCAATTATCTTTTAAAGTGTATGCGATGGTGGTTTTTAAATGCCGTGTTGATCGGTTAAGTTAATTTCATGTATATTATGGTTTGTTTTTATGGTTTAATTGTGATTAATTGATGTTGTGATTGGTTTGGGAAGACGTTGGTGATGACGTGTTGTACGGCGCCGAGCGGGAGGTTTCGTCCCTCCAATAAAATTATTTTAAAAAATGATGGTGGTTATAAAATATTTTAAATTGTTGGTGATGGTGGTTTTGAAATATTGTGGTGATCGGTACGTGGATGTTGTGTTTAACATATGTGTTATTTTTTTAGAATATTGTTTACATGATGTGATTATTGGTTCATATATACGTCCGTGATGATGTGCTTTACGGCGCTGGCCATGGAGGTTTCTTCCCTCCAACAATGGGGTTTAAAATAATTTCGATCCACAATATAATCTTTCTATCTACACTCAAACAATATACCTTAGACTCATTTGGGATCTAGTATCGAACAAATAATCTGATACTAAATCCCAAATTGTCCACTTATTTGGACAGTTTGAGAGTGTGATTGCAATATGACTTATCTTATCTATATGTTTTTTTTTTGTTGATTATAAAGATTTTGGTTCAGTATCTCTCTTTTGTTCTCGGGTGCACTACAATATATGTGTACTTAGAGAACTAAATGGAGATGCTGCCAAAATTTTTAGTCAACAAAAATTCATATACTAAGACGATGTATTACTGGAAAATCATGTTTTCGAATGGGATAGGTCCCTTACCAAAAAATTCAATCATTTTCTAGCCACCCTCATGCTACCCATTTTTCAATAAATCAATATGACAATCGTATAATGATAGGATGGGTTCTGATCTTAGTTGGATGTATAAACGAGTCGCCAGTGGGTTTTTATCCTCATAATTTGTGGATGGAGTCTAGAGTTTTATTAAATTTGGTAAAGCACATTCCGCCCATAAGGACAGAGAGAGGCTGAAGTGTCCTTGTAATCACAGTAGATGTAGGAATAATAGGTTTCTCGACATCAATGATATTAAGTACCACTTGATTAGACACGGATTCGAGGCGAATTACTATAGATGGATTTAACATGGAGAAAGTTGGCCCGCCACCTCTGGACGCCATCACGATTTTCACATTGGAGGACCCTCTTACATCGCTTCTGAAGAATCAACAAACGCGTACATTAATATGGTTCAAGATGCAGATGGTCCCGATTTTGACGTGGTTGCCGATACGGAAGATTCTCCAAACTCTGAGGCTAAAAATCTTTACGACATGTTGAAAGTTAGAATCAGCCATTGTATTTGGGGTGCGAGGGACATACTCAGTTGTCATTAGTTTCCCATCTCATGAACTTGAAGTCAGAGAATCACATGTCTCGGAAATGTTATGATCAATTGAGTGAATTAATCAAAGAGATTGTACCGAAAGAAAATCTCGTACCCGATAACTTCCACAACAGTAAGAAGTTGTTAAGGGGTATGGGCATACCGGTTGAGAAGATAGATTATTGTTAGAATAATTGTATGATCTACTGGAAAGATGGTTCTTATTTGACAATCTTCAAATTTTGTAATGAACCTCGGTTTAAACCCCTTTGTCAAAGCAAAACAAAAAAACAGGAGGCTTGCGTCGCGTACAAGAAGATGTACTATTTTTCATTAACTCCTCGTCTACAGAGGTTGTACGCATCTAATGCTCCAGCAAAAGATATGAGGTGGCATGCTGAACACGTGGTTGAAGATGATGTTATCAGTGTTCTAAAAGGCGGGGCCTAGGCATGAGGTGCGGGAAAAATGCCTCGCCTAGTGCCTAGGCGTGGAAAAAGGCGGTCAACTTATTTTGTTGACCGCCTAGGTTCGCCTAGGCGTGAAAAGACGCATGCCTTTTAGATGAGTAACCTGATTTTTTTTTAAAATTTAGCCAAATATTAAAAAATCTATAATGACACCAAAAAAGGATCAAATAATTAATATTTCGCAAAAATTATTGTAAGAAACAGGTGCAAGTCCCAAGAAAGCTCCGACCCTTACTGCCCAACCTGAGAACGAACATCTAATGCGTTCCACTTATTGAACAGGGTTCTATGGCCGATCCGCGACCCCTAGATGCCGAAGGTGCCCTTGGGGTGATCTCATAGTTCCAATGGGGTGGAGATGATGGGGTCGGCCCATGGATTTTCCTTTTTTTCTTTTGTCGCCTTTCGCACAAAGGGTTGAAGGGAGGCTGACGCCTGCCCAGTGCCAAAAGGTCAAGCCTCAAAGGAGTCTAAAGCGATTCGATTAGAAACGTCTTATGAATACGATCATACTTTTACAACTAAAAGTCATGTTTTTATTGTGAAATTCATACTTTTCAAAAAAATGTGAATAGTTATTTTGAGAAGTATGATTTTATACATTAAAAGTTATTTCAATATGTTGGAAATGAAAGTTGATTTATGATTTGAAAAGTATGATCATCTAACATGACATCGTGATTAGTATATTGATTTTGTATAGATGATTAGTATTTTGCTAACTATATTGGAAAATATATAGATAAATTTGTTAAACATATATTTTTTCTTACTTATTATAACAATATAATAAATAAAATAATAAAAATAACTGAAAATGCCTTTTTACGCCTAGGCTTCGCCTAGGCACGCCTACTCTTTCAAGGCTTGAGGCTTGGCATTTCCGCCTTGCCACGCCTCACACCTTTTTGAACCTTGGATGTTATGCACCACCCATCCGACTTTGAAGCTTGGAAACATTTCAACCAGACTCATCCAGATTTTGCGACTGAAACTCGAAATGTGAGATTGGGTCTTTGTACAGATGGTTTTCAACCATTTGAAAGTTTTGGTGCACAATATTTATCATGGTCTGTCATAGTTACACCTAGGGGTGTAAGTGAGCCGAGCCGGCTCGTGAGTTTTTCGGGATCGACTCGAGAAAAGTTCAAAATCGACTCGAGGTTAATCGAGCCGAGCTCGATCTCGAGATACTCGATTATGTATCGAGCTCGAACTCGAGCTCAGTAATACTTAAAGAATAGGCTCGCGAGCCTAATCGAGCTTTACTAGATTTACCATTTTATCCTTATTATACTCACTTATTTACATATATACCCTAATTATATAATAAAAATTAATTAATATTAAGTATTTTATTTTATGCATTTTAGTTTTTTCTATTAATATTATGTAAATCGAGCCGAGCCAAGCTCGAGCTTGTCGAGTTTTCAAACGAGCCGACCTCGAGTTTGAGAAAATTGAGCTCGTTTGAGCTCGAGCTTCGAGTTTTGCAGTCGAGCTCGAGCCTGACAGTGTTCGACTCGACTCGACTCGATTACACCCCTAGTTACACCTAACAACTTGCCTCCGTGGATGTGCATGAAAGAGCAGTTCATGTTCCTCAGCATTCTTGTACCGGGACCAAAGAATCCAAAAGACAAATTCGATGTGTTTTTGCAACCTCTAATCGCCGAATTGAATCAGCTGTCGAAGGTTGGGGCTCCTTCGTACGATATATCTAAAAACCAAAATTTCCAATTGCGAGCAGCCCTTATGTGGATAATTCAATTTCCTGCGTATTTTATATTGTCCGGATGGAGTATGGCCGGTCGAACAGCTTGTCCTTACTGTATGAAACGGTCAAACGCCTTCACTCTTAAGTGCAGCGGGAAGCAATAGTGGTTCGAAAATCACCGTAAATTCCTTGAATTGGTCACCGTTTTCGAAAGGATAAACGATGCTTTCAAAAAAGAAGACCTGTCGAGACTTCACCGCCAAACGTCCACTCAGGGACAAAAGTTTTGGCAGAGATAGAAAGATTGGGGCTTCTTAAAGTCAATGAACTAGATGTAGCACTCGTTAATGCACAAATATCTAAAGCTTCTGGTTTGAGAAAACTAAGCATCTGTTGGGAATTACCATATTGGAGGACAAATCTAATTTGCCACAATTTAGATGTTATGTACATAGAGAAAAATATGTTTGACAATATTTTTAGCACGGTGATAAATGCCAAAGGGAAGACCAAGGACACGTCTAAATTAAGGGAAGAGTTAAATGAGTATTGTAATCATTCGGAGCTGGCGCTAGACGGATCAGAAAAGTGCCCTAAAGCCTGTTACACACTTGAAAAGTCGTCGAAAGCTACATTGTGCGATTGGGTTAAGTCCCTTCGATTTCCAGATGGGTACGCATCAAATTTAGGGCGTTGCGTCGATAAGAAGTAATTGCATTTAATCGGGATGAAAAGTCATGATTTTTATGTATTCATGCAAAGGTTGATACCAATAGCCTTTTGTGAACTGCTTCCTTCAAATATGTAGAAGGCTCTAACCAAATTGAGCCTGTTTTCAAGTATCTCATGTCAACAGTCATTCGCACCGAAGTTATGAGTCGTCTAGAACGTGACATTCCATTAATATTGTGTCAACTTGAACTGATCTTCCCTCCAAGTTTTTTTTGACTCAATGGAGCATTTGCCCGTTCATCTTGCGTATGCAGTGGGAATCACTGGCCCAGTGCAGTATAGATGGATGTACCCGTTCGAGAGGTATCTTCGCAAATTAAAGAACAGTGTGAAAAATAAGGCGAGTGTTGAAGGGTCGAAAGCAAACGCATATCTGGTCGAAGAGACATCAACTTTTAGTTCGTACTATTTTGAAGACCACGTTGTAACTAAAAGAACAAATTTGCCTAAAAATGATGATGGTCTGGATGGTGTAGATGGCGCTGATTAAATTCCCTTGTTCTTTAAATAATATGGGGAGACATTTGGTATAAAGGGAAAAAGATTCCTAACCAAACCAGAATACAACACCGCAAGGATATACATGTTGCTAAATTGTGAGGAGGTCCAAGAATATGCTAGGTACGGATATTCTTTTCAATTTATATTGTAAATGTATATATGTGTACTAATAATTTTTTACTCAATTATCTAACGGACGATGTAGTATTTACATGAAGAGCATTCAACGACTCCAACCAAACATTACTGATGATAGGCTCAACGAAAAATTGGAAAATAAATTTGCCAATTGGTTCAAACATTACGTAAGATGTTCTATAATGAGATGCATATCATTTAATTACCGTATGTATTCATCTAATATATTTTTTGAATTAAAATGATTCTTCAACGTCATAGGCTAGATATTGTTCAAATAATGTGATCGACGTGAACATTAGGAGCCTAGTTGAGGGTCCATCACGATGTGTGAAAACGTATACTAGATGTAAGATAAATGGTCATAAATTTCACACAATTGTGCACGAATCTACAAAGCAACACCGAGCAGTGGAGTATGCATTAATAGGTCAAACTATGGGGCAACTAAGTATGATTACTACAGCCGTCTCATAGAAATTCTGCAGCTTGAATACACCGGCCGAATTGAGAAAAACACACTATTGTTCAAGTGCGAATGGTTTGATCCAACTCCTACAGGAACAAAAGTTCATCCACATTATAAGCTTGTCGATATCAATCATAAGCGTAGGTCCAATCGATATGAACCTTTCATACTTGCTGCCCAAGCTGTATAAGTATACTATTGTGCATACCCAAGTTTGAAATGAGACAAGTTGGAATCTTGGGAAACGTGTAAAATCAAGGCAAGACCAAATGTTGAGTTTATCGATTCTCTACTAGAGTAATCATTTCAAGAGGAAGCTATAGATACACGCAATCCAATTCAATTGGACGATGTCGATTTCCAGTTGCACGACCCCAATGATAAAACGTTGATGATTTTGGTGACGAGGCAGATGATGATGCAAAAGAAGAGATACTCACCGATCAAAATACAGACGTAGACACAAACAAAGATGAGCTTGGTGATAACTTTAATAGTGAAAGTGTCGGTTCAGATGATTAGTTTGGTTGAAATATATGTAAATTATTCATATTGTAAAACACTCTTTTTTAACTAATTTATTTTATTTTTAGATTTATTAAAATGGTTGATATATAATATATACTGGTATTTTGTAAAATGCTCATATTATCTGATAATCTTATCAGATGCTGAGAGGTTGTGGACGTGGATCCATCAACTTAGGTCAATCAGATATGGGGTCGGCTAATCATTTAGTTGATTTCGATGACGATTACGTGGGCATTGGTACTGATCATTCAGCGCCTACAACGGATACCATCACACCGACAACGACACCAACACCGTCTGATGTGGGTGTATCCCGATAGGACTTGTGCTCACCACAGAGGCGATACCTTATTTTTATCGACGGGAAGAAGTAAGTAAATTAATAATTTTAAAATTTTAATCATTTTTATTATTAAATTATATTTATATCCACAAACACAATTACGGGCTACGTAGCAGGGACGTTAGGCTGGCCAACATATTTTGGGAGATCATGGAGAAGGAGCTCATCCTGCCGGGTGGCAGGTTAAGGTAGTCCCTGAGGAGGCTAGTTGATTCTGGTGGGACATGTTTCATATAATTATTATTTTGTGTCCAAAGTTATTAATCTTTATTGTAACTTGAGAATCATGTATCAATTGTATTGTAATTATTATTTTATATTGTAGGAGATTTGTTATTGGAACACGAACCTGTATACTCTACAGCAGATACAAACAACATTTCTCCATACGATGCAGGACAAGCACGAGAAGCGGCTGAACGAATATAAGCAGTATCGTGATACTCATGGTGGTCAGCCACCGACATGTGTTGACGAGGGGGTTTGTAGGTAAATGATCCTGTTATGTTTTCTTATTAAATTATTATTTTTAATTATTAACAGATAACTTATATTTTATATATCATGCATTTCAACTAGGATTTGGCCTATTGAGTGGGATAAGCCCGAGAACAAGAGGAGGCCCGAGCAGTGCAGCAAGAACAGGAGGAGCGAGCCTGCTGGTCCGGGTACTGGGATGTCGAAGCATAAGGGGGGGTCTAGATCTACAGTCGATTATTCTTATGATATCATAAGTAATTTCATAATATAATATATTATTTATTTATTTCTTTTAATAATTATTATTTGATAATTTTATTTGGATATAGGAGCGGAAGACGGGTGCGTCGGCCACTACGTACCAGGTTTTTGTACGTATGCACAAGAAGGACGATGACACGTGGATCGATGCGAGATCCAGTAATACTAATGTGAGTTTCTTTTCTTATTTTTAACTTGTTCTTTCATTTTAATGTAGAATTTGCTAACGAGTTGTGTTTCAGGAGGAGTACGAGCGACGTCTGGATAACGCATGTGCTTATTCAAAGGACCCGGATAACGAGGTTGACCCTGACCTTCTTTATCTTGACGTCGTCGGGTCGGGTAAGGGCCAATATTACGGCACCGGCTTGTTCGGGAAGTTGGTGGCTACTGTGAAGGGTTTGCAAGGCAGATCTTCTTTCTCATCCTCCCAGCAGGATAGGACCCACTTTAGAGAGCTCCAGGGGCAGAGGGAGGAGTTAGAGGCCACGAGACGAGCTCAGCAGGCGATGGAGCAGCGATACAATGAGCCTGAGCGACTACGTGAGTAGCAGCGCCAGGAGCATGAGGAGTTTCAGGCGCAGGAGGAATTTCAGGCGCAGGTGAATGACCAGATAGACGAGCTGTTAGCTTGTTTACTACAGTACTTCCTGCCGCAGCCTCCCCCATCATAGGACTGCTTTATATTTTTATAAAAAAATTTACTAAGCACTTTTGTTTAACAAATTTAATAATTGAAATTTTCAAATATTTATATAACAATTGGTTTATTTATTTGTCTGTTTATTAATGATTTTTTTTTTTAAAAAAAAAGGGGTATTTTAATAAATAAATAGGAATTAACATTAATAATTAAAAATGGAAAAAGGAAAAAAAATAGAGGGGAATATTCCCCTTTAAAAAAATGAGGGCGGGCCCTCTTTGGAAAAGTCGAGGGCTAGAACTGGGTTGTTTTCTTTTTTTTTTCTTAATATTTTTCGAGGGTAAATATATGCCCACGGTTTTTCCGAGGGCATACTTCCCCTCGGTTTTTCCGAGGGCGAACATTCCTTCGATTTTCCCGAGGGCATATATATTCAGGCCCAAGTATATTACCAAAGAAGAAACCCTACATTAATTCCCTCGGAAAAATCAACAAGGGCAACGTTCCCCTCGAAAATGTTTACCGATGAGGGTTTTATAGAGGGGAATATCCCTCGTTTCTTCCCTCGACAAATTGAATATCGAGGGCTTCTGGCTTATTATCGAGGGATTTTTCCTTGGTAAAATCCTTTTTTTTGTAGTGCATGTTAGGATTATTACAACGATGTCGAGCACTGAACAAGGAATGTAATGAAATATCTCAAAACTGGAAATTACAAAAAAACAGAAAGTGTAAAAATAGTCGAGTCGAACTCTGTCCGCAAGACGAAATAGCCCCGGTAGTGCCCTTCGGTTTTGGCTATTCGTCTCCAAAGATAAAATGACTAACGTCTCTGGTATAACAGCACCGATAATACCAAAGCTCCGGCGAACTAGATAGAAATTAGTCTGAGCTACGAAGAAATAAAATGCAGAAAAATATGTGTATGCAGTATGCTCTCAGTTTTTCCAGGTGATTTCTCGTATGTGAAATGAACTGGAGTGCTCACCCTTATATAGGGTTGTCATCTGGGAGGTAACAACCTGAATTAATGTCATTAAGACATTCAAAACGTACCTGGCACCTGACAGCATGAACCTGGACAGGTTCAGCGTGTATATACAGACGCAGCCAGGAGGGTGGTCAAAGTAACGTCCATGCAAGCATTAAGTAGCATGACGTTTGACCTGAACGGAGATACGTATTCCCCTCCTCTATCACTCCGGAGAGATTTGATTTTGCAGTTAAGTTGATTTTCGGCTTCATTTTTGAAGTTCTTGAAAGCTTCAATAGCCTCATCTTTACCTCTTAAAAGGTATAGGTTGCAATACCTTGTGCAATCGTCAAAAAAAGTAATGAAATACTTTTTTCCACCTCTTGTTTGCACAAACTTCAAATCACATACGTCCATGTGAATTAATTCTAGAGGTGTCGTGCTCCTTTCTACCGATTTAAACAGTAACCTTGTTATTTTTGCTTCTACACAAATTTCACACTTACTTTTATTAACAAATTCATTTACCTTAAGTAAATTGAGATTTGACAAATGTTTTATTGCATTTAGATTAACGTGGCCTAATCTACAATGCCATAAACTAGAGCACTCAGTCAAGTAAGAGGAATAAGAAGCAATTTTATTAATGATAGATTTTGGGCGTATAGCCATTACACTGAGTTTGAACAGTCCATCTGTAAGGTAACCCTTTCCCAGAGGTGTTCCAAACTTCGACAAAACAAACTTATTAGCCTCAAATACAAGTTTAAAACCACGACTAACTAGTATTGAACCAGAGACTAAATTCTTCCGGATGTCCGGAACGTGCAGCACCTCATTCAGAGTGATCTCTTTGCCAGAGGTCATTTTTAGGACAACCGATCCAACACCTGCAACTTTCGAAGACGCTTGGTTTCCCATGTTCAGCTTCCTTCCCTCACAGGGATGGTATTTGGAGAACAAGCTCCGATCTGCACACACATGGGCAGTTGCAGCAGTATCGATGAACCATTGACCATGGTTCTCGACCATGTTAGCTTCCTCAGTGATGACCGCAATGAGATCATCACTAGTCAGCTCCCTCTCGGCTAGTTGGTCACTCGGCTTGGCTTTCTTCTGCTTTGGCCTGCGATAGTTCTTAGACAAGTGTTTAGGATAACCGCAATTGTAGCATTTGCCTTCGAACTTCTTAGAAGAGGGAGCTTTAGGCTTAGAGTTGCCAGGACGCGGCCTCTTCTTCGAGTTGTCTCCTCGTTCAAGTAGGTTCACCTGAGGTTCATCCGAACTTTTTGAATTCTTGTACTGAACTCGAACTTCAGACTCAATTCGTATCTTCCGGATAACATCTTCAAGAGACATCGCCTTTCGTTTGTGCTTGAGGTACATCTTGAAGTCTTTCCAGTTCGGTGGAAGCTTATCGATCATGGCAGCAGCCGTGAAAGTATCCGGAAGAACCATCCCCTCCGCGTGGACGTCATTCACCAGCACTTGGGACTTTTGAACTTGTTCCATAATCGGGCGAGAATCAACCATCTTGTAGTCCATGAAATTCGTGACTACAAATTTTCTAGTTCCAGACTCGTCGGAACTGTATTTCTTCTCAAGTGCCTCCCTGATCTTCTTGGAGGTCTTTACATCCGAGTACACGTTACTCAAGATATCTTCTAGGCTACTTAAGAGAAAGCCTTTACAAAGATAGTCACCGTTGTGCCAATTGTCGTAGGCGGCAGAACAGTAAAGCTGGTTTCGGACTCATCCGGAGTAGGTGGTTCGTCTTCCTTCAAGAAGTTAGCGAAGCCAAGCATCGTGAGGTAGAATAACATCTTTTCTTGCCACCTCTTGAAGCCTTCTCCGTTGAATTTTGGAGGCTTCTCCGCGGCGGGCATGATCTGTGAGGAGTGCACCGGCGTCCTCATAGTTGGAACAAAGGTTCCCATCTTACCCGTTGAATGGGTAACGGAAGAGTACGTCGGCAGAGCCATAGCAAACATGCTTGGAACCGAAGTTCCCATCATCCCAGTGGAATGGATTCCATCCGAAGCTGACACATCTTGGACCGAAGTCCCCATCCCATAAGGGAATGAACCAGCAGCCGAAGCCGTGCTTGAGAACATGCTCGGAACCGTAGTTCCCGTCATCCTAGTAGGATGGATCACAACCGAAGCTGACTCAGTTTGGACCGAAGTCCCCATCCCATAGGGGAACAAACCAGCAGAGGCTGAGTTCGGGTTGTTCGAAGAGAGACGCCTTGAGAGTGTCTCTAAGAGGGTGTCGATGGTCCCTTGGCTGAAGAGGAAGTCAGCATGACTCATGGTAGTGTTTGACGTAGAGGCGCCAATCGTCGTGGTGTTTGTGACTGCAGGGACAGTGGTCGTCATGGTCGTAGTCGAAATGGTAGAGGTAACAGCAGGAACGGTCGAACTGATCGGTGCTGGAGCGACATTTTTCCAGTTAGGGATATTAAAACAGTAGATTACAAATTACAATATTTCGTCTTGCGATTGTTAGGATTATTACAACGATGTCGAGCACTGAACAGGGAGTGTAATGAAATATCTTAAAACTGGAAATTAAAAAAAAATAGAAAGTGTAAAAATAGTCGAGTCGAGTCGAACTCTGTACACAAGACGAAATAGCCCCGGTAGTGCCCTTCGGTTTTGGCTATTCGTCCCCAAAAATAAAACGACTAACATCTCTGGTATAACAGTACCATTAATACCAGAGCTCCGGCGAACTAGATAGAAATTGGTCTGAGCTACGTAAGAAATAAAATGCAGAAAAATATGTGTATGCGGTATGCTCTCAGTTTTTCCAGGTGATTTCTCGTATGTGAAATGAACTGGAGTGCTCGCCCTTATATAGGGTTGTCATCTGGGAGGTAAAAGCCTGAATTAATGTCATTAAGACATTCAAAACGTACCTGGCACCTGACAGCATGAACCTGGACAGGTTCAGCGTGTATATACAGACGCAGCCAGGAGGGTGGTCAAAGTAACATCCATGCAAGCATTAAGTAGCATGACGTTTGACCTGAACGGTCAGGAGTTTTACACAGACAGCTCAGGGGTCAAAAACCGCACGTGGCTAAAAAGTTAGCCAGGGTTAAAAAATATATATATAAAGATGTGATCAATCCCAAAGTAGACAATTTTATGTTGACTTGAAATGATACTCGAATAATATCAAGCAGGCTTCTATGGCATGGGCATTAGGTCATGTACAATCAACTGACATCATGAATGGTTTACGGGATCCTTCACGACCAGTATGGAGAATTTTTTGTTACCATTTGTGATTTTTTGGAGTGCTATCTTGTTCAATTTTAACTCGATTAGTAAATATAAATATTTTACTCTTCTATTTTTGTATTCTTTTGCAGGATATGATTCCTGAGTATGTCCCAATGCACGTTTCCGAATCAAATTCAATTTGCTGGAAAAGCTATCAGAGTTCTTTGAAATCCAAGTCCTATTGTCCAATTACAGGGTGCACCATCTCACCAGCACATACAAAAAGGATCCCAAAGGTTCCAAGGATCTTTGGGAAGGCTTTCTGGCTGGAGAAGAATTACTTCCACAATCCGAGGCCGACAAAATTGAATCTATGCTTCAAGACTCGAAGGTTTTAATATTTATATGGGTCATTGCTTGTCGTTTTGCATTTCGGATGTTGTCGTATGACATTTCGGATGTTTTCGTATGACATTTCGGATGTTATCATTTTATCTTTTGGCATTATAGATGTTGTGACTTTTCCGTTTGATAATATTTTATTTGTCATTTTGTATTTTTGGATTGAGTTAAATTTGAGGTATTTTCTAGTTTATTTGGTCATTTAGTATTTGTTTAAAAAATATTTGATTATAGGGAAAAATATAAAATTAGCAACGGATAATCCATTCTATTGCTAAAAATGGTGTTTCTATTTTAGCAACAGATTTATTCTGTTGCTAAAAAGCCAAATTAGAGACAGAATTTCCGTCACTATTTAGCAACGGACTTATTCTGTTGCTAAATAACTAAATTAGAGACAAAATTTTCGTCTCTATTTATTTCTGTTGCTAAATAACAACGAATTAGAGACAGATATTTATATCGCTATTTAGCAACAGAAATATTTCCGTCTCTAATTTTAGCAACAGACATTATTTCCGTTACTAATATTTGGCGACGAGCATTATAGCAACGGATTTTGTCGGTTGCTAATCCGTTGCTAATTTTAATTTAGCAACGGAAATAACTTATTAGCAACGGAAAAATCCGTTGCTAATTCCAGTTTTCTTGTTGTGATTAAAGCAAACCGTTCAACTTCCAAGTATCATTTCTCACTCACCAATAAATAGATTTGAAAAATTCAAAATGCTACGATTATCTATACGACACGTAGATTAATCCTATATAATTCGTTACAACGAATTTTTGCTGCACCATTTAATTAGAATAAATCTAATTTTACAACAGTGCATCCGTGTGTGGAACCATGGGAAACCGAAGAATGTCGATGAGATATCAGTGAATGTGGGAAAAAAGATTTCTGTGATGTGCTAAACCTCAAAAAAGAAATAATCCGCTATAGCCCGAGAGAACCACTTTTTAAGAGCCATGTTGATGATTGTCCCACCAAAAACTAACGATACACTCATAGTCAGGAATCCAACAAAAATCCCCCATAGCAGAACGACGTGAGCATATCCAAGTTAGAGGGCACTACTTTATGATGGTAGAGGAAAATATATGAATGCGCGAACAACCATCCGCTTTAAATAAAAATACTTGCAAAGAAGATAAAAGGCTAAAGTGTCATTGTTAAGCAAATTAGCAAGACTAATTTTTAGGTATTAGATACACCCCATTGCCAGGTCTCTTCAATATGCCTTAGGCGGCTCTTCCTCACCAGTAAGGCAAGTTTATTGAAAAAAAAAAATTGTAATACAAATACTATATACAATGCGTATTGTTCGAGTCATTATACCGTGCATTCAATAATTTAGTTTATCATCACATATAAGTGATATATATTATCACATATTACTGGTACATATCATCTAATATAACTGCTTCATATCATAAAAAATAATTGAAATTCTAAATTTAGAATTTAAAATCCTAATAAGATGAAAAAGATAAACTTAAAACGAAAAATTAAACTCTAAAAATATAAACCAAACCCTAAAATAAAAAACTAAACCCCAAAAAAGAATATTAAACTCTAAACCCTAAATTTATATCATATATCATCACATATAACTGACACATATCATCACATATAACTAACACATGTCATCACATATACCTAGTAAAATGATAGATTTTCAGCGGGACCCTAAAATAGAAAATTAAATAAAAGAAATGAAAAATTAAATCTTAAAATAGATAAGTAAACTTTAAAACTTTTACTTTTATCATATATATAATTATCATATACTATTGCGTATAATTATTATATATCATCCTGTATAATTAAAGGAAAACAAATTTTCACCGTTCATGTAATAAATTGACAAGAACGAACGCTGATGCCGCGACTTGCGGTCCTTTATTATAAGGTATATGGGACATTGTCGTAATTTCAATGACAATAAGAAGGCACTGATTACAAATTAATAATCAAATGCTAAAAACAAATTGTAATTGGATAACCATGTCCAAGCTAAAATAAAAATCATGTCAACTCGAATTTAGTTGATCTTTTACTTTACTATATCCAGACACGTGGCGCACATGCAAAATATATTGACCTTGGCATCAAAGCTTCATTTCATCCAGTCAATCGGTTCACTCAGTGAAAATTATACTCCCTCCGTCCAAAATAATGGTCTTGAGTTCACACAAATTAAAAATGAGTAGTTTATATAGTTAAGTTATTAATTTAATTAGTATTTTCCAATTATATTCTTCTTGAATTTATTAATAACAATTAATAATTATAAAAATCAATGTTGAAATTAGTATATTTATTATTAGAATAATAAGATTTTGCATTGTAATCATTAATTCTCAACTTACGAGATAGAAAATTAGTATTACAATAATATTAATTAAGAGTATGTGTGGATATGAAAAATTAATGATATGTTAAATATGGTAATTGGACTATATTTATGGGACGGACGAAAATGAAATATTGGACTATATTTGTGGGAGGGAGGGAGTAGTTTTTTTTTTTCCTCTTTCCTTTTTCTACGATACATACAATTAATGGTTAAAATTTAGTCGTGGAGAACTTTGATGTTTATCTTTGCAACCAATTATTGTCTATTATTACTCCTACGAATAGGACAAACTATTTTCATTTTTCTTTCAAGGTTTACTTCGAAATTTTGTATCGACTTGAAATGGATTGGAATAAAAGAGTGTGTTATCCGATTCAATTTTACGAGATAATATCATTTTACAAGTATAATTATCTCATATTTTCAGCATTCTTATAATAATTATGTATCGACTAGTAAAATTGTAAAATACTATTCTTATCCAGATTACTATTGTAAAATGATATTATTGTTGAAGGAAAAACACAATTAGCGTGTGTTCGTCAATAAATAATTGATGAATTACAATTTATGTATTTATTATTTTTATTTATTATGAAAACACGTATTCGATTGATGAATAAAAGAACCCTAATTTTTACCGTCATAGATCCGAAAATCTAACTGTGCTATAAGTTTGAAAAAATATTTTTTCTTGTTTCAACCGTTGGATCGTGTTTCAATTCTTACTGCAACTTCAAGACCTGTCGAATAACATTTTGAATGAATGGTGGATATTGGATTCTGAATTACGGGGAAATATATATAAATTTTTGAACAAAACAGATTTTATTTTCAGAATTTTCTGTGCAGCCTTTTTTAAAACAACATATTGTACAATAGAACCGTTGGATCAAGCCGAAATTGAATATATTATTTCATAGATATGAAAGTTTATTCTAAACGGTGAAGATCTGAATTTAAGGTCCGTAAAATTCGAAAATGAATTTTAAATAGATCTGATCCTGTTTCCCGAAATTGTCCGCCCAGTTTTTGTTAAAATTAAATAATACACAATTTAACCGTTGGATGAAACTAAATTTTGGATATAATGTTCAAATGACATAGTGGTTAAATATATCCGGTGGAGATCGGGTTTGATGGTCTATGTCATTAAAAATATATCGTTAACATATGCCTTAGGGAAGAATCCTGTCTTTCCTCCAAGGTAACTCGAATTACCCTATTATTTATTAAATGAAACTAATAAATATTATTTATATAGATATAAGGCATGGTATGTATTATTTTGCATTCTTATACAAAGCATGTATATGTATATATGTTACCTATGATTATATGTATGTGATGTTATGTAAAATATTGATAAACATGGAATTTTTGCAAATATGTTTAGTTAATCATGAATTTCGATGAAGTGATAAATTCATGTATGTTGGTAATTCTCGATGAATTGGTAGATTCATGTATAGTAATTCTCTTCAAGCGGATTTTATAAGCTACTTTCAATATATGTATCATTAATTGTACATTTGCATATTCTCATGATAATGAAAGTTCATGAACGATAAAGAATTGTATAAATAAGTCTTGTGATAATGTAAATTCACATAATTAATATCAAAAAAAGACTATGACATATATTCTTCAGATTCATTATCCAAATAAATTGATTCAACTAACTCAATCTAAATTCAAAATAATATACTCAAAAGAAACTGAGTACTACTATCAGTAATTTGATGTGGAAACTAGTGTAACTATAATTCCACAATAATATCATACACCAACCCCAAACTGACAAAGAATCGTGAAACTAAGTCAAAGTTAATTCTCTGATGAATTTCAGACTTCATATTGACCCTAAATCTTGTATTGGATGTATATGTAATTGATAAATTTCAATAAACTTTAGGATGTGCTCTAAATGAATATTTTGATAATTTTATGAAACACTACTTCCACGCCTAATAATTTAGTAAAAAGAAATTTGTTTGCTTGCTTAAAAGGGTCAATGACATTGATATTTTGCGATTAAAAATATGTCTTACCATATATGAAAAAGAAAGTCACTTTAAATGACAATAAGTAATTGAGAGATACGATCTCACTTTTTTTCCACTTGAGCAAGCATACTGATGCACTTGTATAATATTAATTATGATAATAAGTCATTGAGAGACATGACATTATTGTTCATTATACCAATGTTAGACATGTGGATAAGGAAATCTCTTGATGTTAACTATAATTGATATGAATAGTGCAAATAACCTCAAAGTAAAGGGGAAAAAACATGTTGATCCCTACATATGTGGGAAGAATGAACCACAAAGTAAGATATGTAAGAGTTTGTGAAATTTATTGGTCGTGGTAGAAGTCATGGAGGTTCTCCCAATAACCATGCTTAGTCAATGGATATCCTCTATTTTGATTGATGAAAGTATAATTAATCATTCATATTAGACTATTGTATTTGGTCCTAAAACTTATTTTGATTTAGATTTATGAGATGTGGCCTGATTTAAATTAATTATTATTTTTGGCTTGGTAAATTTTGCATTTCATACTTAAACATTGAATATAATTGAGTTTATTTACCACACATTCATATAAAAGGTTCAGGAGTAAACTATTAGATATAATGTAACATATCTAGCAAATAATGTAAAATATTAGAATGAAAGTATTTCATTCAAATATCTCTGAAGAATGTGAGAATTTGTCGAGGAATAGACAATTATTCACTGAATTGATACTTATATGTGACAAAGTCTTGATGCCTAGTGGCACATTGATTAAAGTCATAAAAGCCCAGTATGGACCAAGAGCGAAATGAACCTTGTTAAGTTTGATGATATTCATGTTGATGATAATCATTAAGAAATACATTATGAGAATGGAACTATACCTTTAATTTATGTGGAAGAAAGCACATTTTAGAGTCAATCTAGTAAGTTTACTTTACTACTTTTTGATTATTGAATCATAAGATATGACCAACAAAGAGCTTTTGGACACTTATTCATTCAAGTTTTGACACAACTGGCATGGATTATTTGGACGTCGTGATATGATGATCCATATTATAAGAAATTAACATGGACATCTTTTATTTTGATTAAAATACAAAATGAGATAGAAATTTGATGCACAATATGGTGTCGAACTAATGTTGTTCAATTACAGTTAGTTCCTTCTAAAGTACTAAGAGCATTACGTACATTCATATCTCAATGATACATCACTCATTTTTTCAAAACTTTTTCATTAGCAAAATTGTATGATTGAGACCTGCATATGCTAAAGATATAAAGTATAATATTTCATTCTTATAATTTATAATTGGTGATACATATGGACTTAACCATTCAAAATGCGGATCATTCAAGTATTTGATAGTTTTGGTGGATACTTCGACACGTATTGTCCATGAAAATATTGCATTTGCAAAACTTCTTAGTATGATTGAGGACTCAACACCCTTATAAAGCACCCAAACTCATAATACTAGAGATTTTACATCAAAAGTATTTGATGTCTATTAGATTTTAATCAAGATCGATGTAATGCATCTTGTACCCTAATGTGCATATATAATAATGTCTCAAAGAAGACACCGTCGAAAAGAATATATATGGTGACTAAGATATATTTATGCGCACTCATATATTTGTCTCTGCACATGGTTATGCAGTATTGCACGCAACTCTTACTTATTCGTTTAAGAACCTTTGCTAACCAAATATCTTGCGTACGAGTTGGTAACTGGATAAAAGCCTGAAAAATCATATCTACGCATATTTGATTACGCAGTATATGTGCCTATTGCACCCCCACAGCGCATTCATATAGGTTTTAAAAGACGATTAAGTATTTATATTGGATATGAATCTCCAACAGTCATCTGTTGTTTGAAACCTTTGACAGACGATCTCTTTACTGCTAAATCTTTGGTTTTTTTACTCTAATATGACAGTCTTCCCATCGTTAGGGGGAGATAAGAAAAAGTATTTTCTAATGGAACGACATGAATATTTTCATACTATTTCTCATTATGATCCCCGCATTTCACAATGTAACGTGAAAGTAAAGTAAAGTGAACAATTGATCTTCAAAGTATAGAAGACTCAATTTTTAAAGTGATGAGATCATATATATACTAGCTACAAATGTGTCTGCAAGGTTAAAAGTTCCCATAAAGGGCACAATGTCACAGATTACGATATTGCAACCATACTTAGTGGAGGTATGGTTGAGGTCGTGACTCCCAAAATGAACAGGGGGACGTCACTTTGTTCGATCAGTACGCGCCCAAAAAATTAAGAGGGCATGTATGGCACAACTGCAATTGATCATCAATGAAAATAATTCCTCTCATGAGATTATCTCTGGTTATACTTATGTCCATGAATCATTACTGGAGGATGCTACGATGTTAAATATGATTTTAGAGAATAAAGAAATCTCAATGTACTATGAGAGTTTATATGAGTTGATGGAAATATTTGTCACACACACTGATGATATATATACATTATTGCTCAAGAAATCATAGAGCACGATGGTTTCGAACCACGCTCTATTGAGATGTCAATAAAGAGAAAATTGCCCTAAATGTAAAGAATCAATCAAGATAGAACTAAATTCACTGACAACAAGATAGGTATTTGGTTTGGTAGTGCTAATCTCACCAAGTTTAAAGCCTGTAGGATATAATAAAGTTTTGTCAGAAAGCGTAGCGAGAAAATAAAGCCATGAGATGCAAATCTAAACTTGAAGCACAAAGTTTCTCAAAATGCCCTGGAATTGACTATGGGGATATGTACTCTCCCATAATAGATGTTATAATTCTAAAGAATGAGAATGCAACTTATACTTGTGGTTACATCTATGGAGATCATGATTTAGAGATATATATGAAGTGCTTGATGGCCTTTCCTTTCCAAGGCAAGTGACTCTAAGCCATAGAGTGCATTTGCAATTAAATTGAAACACTTACTTTATGGATTAAAATAATCCATAGGGATGTGGTATAACCGTCTAAGTGACTACTTGATTTGGAAAAGATAATATATGCCCTTGCGTATTTATAAAGAAAATAAGTTTCAAACTTGCGATTATAATTGTATATTTCGTTGAAAGGAACATAATATCCACTCTTAATGAATTAAGAAATATCGCTAGTTATTTGAAATCTTAATTTGAGATAATGAACCATGGGAAAACTCGGTCATGTTAAGGCTTTAAACTAAAATTGAGTTTGTGAAATACTAAATTCTACAGTTTGCATATATCCAAAAGATGATCAGGCGATTAAATATGGAAAAGTGAAATATTTTAGCACTCGTATGATTGGTCAAAGTGAAGATATAAGGAAAGATCAATTTCGTCATCGGAATGACGAAGAACTGGTGGGAGCTTAAATTCCCTTCTTATATACAACATGCGCATTATTGTACCATTACTAATATACTTGTCAAATATTAGTTTCTCAAAATTGTAATCTTGATTTAACCCAAGAAAGCACAATGTCACTGGAATGGAATCAAAATGTATTTTGATACCTAAAAGAAACCATTGATGCGAGTTTATTTTTCCCATTCATAAATATAATTGGGACTGCAGATGGTCTTGTAACCCCTAAAGAAAATGTTGAGTTTACTTCCTACTGTAAAACACCAAATAATATCGTTGATATTGGTTACTCATTCGATCCATGTAAAGAGATCATTATCATACATGTGGTAGTTCGTCAATAAGTAACTGATGAAAGACAATTTAGGTATTTATTATCTTTATGTATTATGAAAACATGTATTCAATACCCTATATAAAGGGAGTTTTTGATGAATAAGAGAACCCTAATTCCTACCTTCTCCTTCGTCTCCTTTATGTCTTCTTCTTTTCTACTTTTCCTTTTACAATTATCACATATTTTCAGCATTCTTATAATAATCATATATCGACTCGTAGAAATGTAAAATGGTATTTTTATCCAAAAGATTTCTATTTTACAATGATATTATCTCATATTTTCAGCATTCTTATAATAATCATGTGTAAAATGAGTTGTGCGTGTGAACGAATCGAGTCGAAATAAATATATTATTTTAAAAAAAACTACTTGAATTCATGTAATTTTTTTTAAAAAAAAATCGTTCGAGTTTGATATGATTATTAAGTAACTCAATTCAATTTTCTGCAACAAAAGATACTACGAGTATATTATTTACCATATTATTTTACCGTTAGTTGTTTACTGACATCTCAAGATAATTTAGTGGTAAGTAGGTTTTCTGTGAGACTGGTCTCATAGAATGAGATCATATTTTACCATTATTTAAATTGATTCAGATTCAAACTACTGCCCATCCACGGACTGAACCCAACCCCACTACCCACCCCCGGACCTAGAAAAAATAACCCCACCGGCCGCCGGCCATTTTACCATCTTCACTGCCGTCGGCCGCTTGCCGGTCTCCGACAGCCACCACCGGCCACCACCACCATTTTTTACCGGTAATATTTTTTTATACCATTTGAACCGTCTCGTTTCCCTCGTTCTAAATTCAAAATTAGAATTACGATTTGATACTTTAATTACCATAAATCTGAGGTCAGAATTACAAAATCATCAACTATGACCTTGGATTTACAACAATTCATCGGCCAAAATTTTTGATCAATAGCTACCTCTCAACTCGTCTACAATACTACCAATTAAAAAAAAAACATCACCAGAAAAAAATTCAAATCTGCCCAGTTTTTAGTATTTCAAAACCAGCTAAAAGTATTAAAAATTCAACAAAAAGTATCACAAATTTAACTAAAAGTATCACAAAAAATCGAGTAAAAGTAATACATGTTATATTTTATATTTTTATATTTTTTTTTTACAAAAATCAAAGTATCATAAAATAGTGTTAAACTATTACGAAATATAATTAAAATATTACATATGCTATAATTTAATTTCTTTTACTTACATATGTGCCTATTACATTTAGATAATTAAAAGTATTAAAAAAATTTGATCGCGTATCATAAAATATATTAAAAGTATCGCATATTTTATAATACTTGTACATTGTACTATATTTTGTAATAAGTGTATTTTGTGATACTTTTAATATATTTGGTTCAAATATTGTAAAAACTGATACTACTTTTGTGATACACAAATAGGTGTGTTCGGTGATACTTTTAATATATTTTCTGATACTTTTAATATATTTTGTGATACTTGATCAGATATTGTAAAATTCATACTACTTTTGTGATACAAAAATAAGTGTGTTATGTGATACATTTAATATCTTTTCTGATACTTTTAATATATTTTGTGATACTTGATCAGATATTGTAAAATTCATACTACTTTTGTGATACAAAAATAAGTGTGTTCTCTGATACTTTTAATATATTTTGTGCTACTTGATCAGATATTATAAAAATTCATACTACTTTTGTGATACACAAATAAGTGTGTTATGTGATACTTTTAATGTATTTTGTGATACTTGATCAGATATTATAAGAATTACACAAATGAACACACACATAAACATACAATCTAAATGCAAGGTTTCTTGACCAACCACAGGTTCGCATCACTACCACCGCACGGACGCCACCAGGAGCGGACTGAAAAATGGCCACCACAACATGTTAGAAAATTGTAAGAGAGTGAAGTGGGGACAAAAAAAAAGCCTACCATCGTCAGTATTGATTACGACACCGATTGAACACCTAAATTGGGAATCTCGTAAATTACAATGCAGGGAGTTAAGCGGTGATTGCAGATCTAAAATTGGCTCGATGAATCGTCGTAGATCTGAGGTCAAAATTGATAATTCATAAATTTTGACCTCCGATCTACGATAACCAAAAAATTGAATAGTAAATCCGATTCTAAATTTAGAATGAGAGAGTTGAGACAATTCAAATAATATATTTTTTGTTAAATTCTACTACCGGAGGACGATGAACGCCGACGATGGCCGTGTGTGCAAAAGAGAAGCAGCGTCGAGGGCAGGGAGAAGGGGGCTGCGGCTGAATGTTTTTTTTCCTTTATATTTAGAGTTAGGGTTGGGCGGGCAACGGGCAGATTGAACAAATAGATATAATAAAAATTGGTCTCATATTATAAGAGCATTCTCATCTAAGTATTTGATTTCAGTAGTGTTTAGACCCTATTTTTTAATAATGAACGTCTAGAGCTAAAATGAAGTTCGATCAATGAATAGGCCTGACCATTTTAATTTCAAGTTTTCTACAACATTTAAACCATCATAAATTGGTTTTGATAATTGTCATTTATTTCAACATATGATATTTACCAATTATTGTTCACAATATATATTACACGTTGATTATCAAAATATTAATTAAAAAAATATTTATGATAATTATAGAATTTTAGATATAAAATAAAAATTCAAATGATGTCATATTTTCAATCCGTGCATGTCTAATAACTATTTTATTAATTATTGTTATTATTAAATATTTTTATATTTTAATATTTCAATTAAACTCATTAATAATTTTATTTTACATACTTAGAAAAATTCAAAAAATATCGGATTCTCGACTGTGTCTAATCTCTATCTATTAATTATTAATACAAATTTATTTTATATATTAATATTTATATTAAATTTGTTAAAAATTATTTTTTAATTTTAAGTTTAGCAACTTCAATTGAAATTACACTAATAAATGATCTTGTCACCCTTCGTGAATAATAGCTTTGGAAAGTTGTGAGATGCAACACAATTAAGTCTAAATTTTTATTTTTTTTAATATTCAAATATGTATGGGGTTTTTTNCCAACACACAAATCTATCACTTCTATATATTAATGCAAAATCCTCCTAACCTATGTGTCTGTTTCGTATGTTTCGTTTGTCAAATAAAAGATTTTGGTACTTCGTTTGCTTATGTGTCATCCGAGCCCAATATTACCTAATTTAATACTTTTTTTTTTATTGTATCTTACCTAATTTAATTCTTTTAATATATTTTTTCTTATTCAATATTTTCCTTTGATTCTCCTAATATAAAAGTATAAATAAGTCATATATAATTAGTAGATAAGATCTAAATAATTTTTTAATTAAAAGACAAACTACATATGAAATAATTTTAATTAATAAAATTTTATTATGAAAATAATTAAACAAGTTTTATTGATAATAGAATTTAAAATAATTTTATTTTTGGAGTTTCAAATATTGTATATAGGTAAAATATGAGTTAATACAATAATCTAAGTATGTAACTATATATTAGAAATGTATTCAATATAAATATAAAATATTAAATTATATACTAATAATTAATAAATATTGATTAGACACCAGTATAATGCGTTACGGGTTGAGAGTATGACATCTTTTTAATATCTCAAAGTATAACTAATAATTATTAACGAATTTATTCTAAACATTAATATATAAAATAATTTAATAATAATAATTAATAAAATAGATATTAGATACGGTTTAGAATGTGACGACTTTTGAATTTTTGTAAGTATGTAACTAAGATTATTAATGAATTTAATTTAAACATCAATTATATATTTATTTAATATTTATATAATTAATAAATACATTAGAAATGTACAAGGCACGGGTTCAGAATACATTATTTTAATTTTTATTTTAGATTTTAATTTCAGTAATTATCAGAAATAGTTTTTATATTTATCTTTTGATAAGTCCCGTGTAATACACGAGTGTTAAATATATATATATATATATATATATATATAAATGCAAAATCCTCCTAATATATTTGTCTGCTTCGATAATAAGAAAATTTGGTGTTTCGGTTGATTATGTGTCATTCGAGCCTAATATATACTTAATACAATTTTTTTTTTTTGTAACATGCCTCATTTAATATTTTATTTTTATTATATTTAGCCTAACTTCATAGTTTTCTTCTATTATATTTTGTCTAATTCAATAATTTTATTTTATACTCCAAATAAAAAAATATAAATAAGTCATATATAATTAGTAAAAAAAGTCTAAATTAGTTACTTTAATTAAAAGACAAATTTCATATGAAATAACTCTAATTACAAAAAAAAAATTTATTTATGAAAATAATTAAATCAATTGTATTTATAATAAAAGTTGAAATAATTTATTTTTGAAACTATAAATATTGTGTATAGGTAAATTATGATATATTTTCAATAATTTGAGTATGTATCCCAATATTAGTAATGAATTCAATCCAAATAAAAAAAATAAAATTATATAATAATAATTCATTAATATTTATTAGACAATGGCACAATGCGAGAAGGTTTGAGAGTATGACACCTTTTCAGTTTTCAAAATCATGTAACTATACTTATTAAAAAAATAATCTAAACATAAAAATATAAAATGACTTAATAATAATTAATTAATATAGTTTAGTGATGGGTTGAAATGTGACATCTTATGAATTTTTATAGGTATGTAAATATAGTTATTAATGAATTTAATATAAATATTAAAATATAATATTAATTTATAATTATAATAATTAATAAATTGAACAGGGCACGGGTTGTGAACACATCATTTCAATTTTTTATTTTAAACTTAAAACTTTGTAATTTTCACAAATATTCTTTATATTTACATATATATATATATATATAGGGGTGGGTTCAGAGAACCATGTCATTATTTGCGAACCTGCAAACTAGTGGTTTTATTATATACCCGCAGTGGTTTTATTATACAATAATAGTGCTTTATTGATATTAGAGTTATATACACCAACAGTGCTTTTATTATACAATCATAATGCTTTTAATCATATAAGAAAATACATAAAAAATCTGATACATCCGTTTAATTAGATTTAGGCCCATAATTAACCCTAAATTCACATATAAGGACATATGGTTCTCATTTGAACCTAATTATATATATATATATATATATATAGAGAGAGAGAGAGAGAGAGAGAGAGATAGATAGATAGATAGATAGATAGATAGATAGAATTAAGAACATATGAGAACCAATTCCGTAGGTGGGAACCTAAACCGCTATGTTAGAGACTAATCCTACTCAGACATCCAGTCAGCTCGGCATTGCCCTTATTAGTTTTGGACGCTTGTACAGCACCTTGCATGCTGCCATCAACTGGCTTTGTACTGTGTTGATCTGCACCGTTCAGCTAGGTGTATACCTGACCCTCTATCAACGATCTTCTTCTCTTATCCGTTGTGTTTGTCATTTAACCGCAGCTCGGTCATTGCTAGGGTTTACCTTTATATATGTATTCGGCTAAACACCTTTGAAATAATAATGAAAGTAATTTTTATATTTTCCAAGATTGTTTCCCTTCAGCTTTTTCCAACTTTATGTCATTTTCCAACATGGTATTAGAGCAGGACTAGGGCCTGACTCTGATAGATCATTTTCACCTTTTTCTCCTTTTGTTTTCTTTCTCCTCAGATATGAGGCGGCTACTACCTCAAACACAATTACTTTGCAAAATCCCGCAGTAGCTTTTTTACAAAACATCTTAGTCCAACCTTAACACCGACTCATTTCAGTTAAACTTAATGAAAACAACTATCTTGTTTTGTAGCAACAAATATTAGCTGCAGTTACAGGCTTAGGCCTTGAATCTTAACTACATGGTACTACTTAGATCCCATCTAAGGTTGTCAAGAACCAGGAAGGTCTCATTGTTCTTAATCCTGACTTTCAAACCTATCAGAGACAAAATCAATTACTAGCATCATTGCTGCTCTCCTCTCTGTCGGAAAGTGTTATTATTCTTATGGTTTGCCTCACTACAAGTCATGAGATGTGGAGAGCCCCAAAGACTAATTTTGCAGCTCAATCAGGATCAAAGACAATGCAGTACAAGATTCAACTGCAGACAATGAAGAAAGGAAACTTGTGTATGAGGGAATATTTAAATAAGGTCAAAGTGTGTTGTGATAACTTAGCTACTTCAGGACACAAGATTGAAGATTTTGATCAACTGCTTCATGCTCTAACCAGTCTGGGCAGTGAATATGATCCTGTGGTGGTCACTATCACCTCCAGTCCTGAAAAATGGAGCTTCAAGGATGTTAGTGGTCTTTTATTGAGCTTTGAATCCAGGATAGTGTCCACAAATCCACAGTTTGATGAATTTGTTCCTATAACTGCAAATATGGCTGTCCATGGACAATCAAGAAAGGATAATGGAAACTAGAACAACACCAGCAGCAACAATGGTAATACTAGAGGAAGAGGATCCTATTCTAACAGAGGAAGTGGCAGAAGAGGAGGTACTAGAGGAAGAGGTGAAAGAGGCTACAACAACAACAAAGTAGCCTGTCGGATATGTGGTTGTAGAAACCACAATGCCTCAAAATGTTACTACAAGATGGATCCTAATTTTACTCCCCAGGCCTCACAGAATCTCAACTCCTCCAACAATCAAAATTTCAACAAAGGGGCCTTTTCCAATAACATAAACAATCAATCTTGGTCTCATCATTCTACAATGACAGCCATTATCGCAACTCAAGATAGCAGATCAGATTACAGCTTGATACCTGACTCAGGAGCTTCAAATCATGTCACTCCAGACTTTGCAAATCTCAAACATCTCCTCTGAATATCAAGGGATAAATCAGCTTCACTTGGGTAATGGAGCAGGTTTGTTCACCTCTAATATTGGCAACTCTATGTTAAACCCTCTTATCCAGCCTCTAAACATCTATTTCAACTCAATAATATACTTAATGTCCCTAGTATCACTAAGAATATCTTGAGTGTATCTCAGTTTGCTAAAGATAATAAAGTGTTCTTTGAGTTTCATCCTTCTGTTTGTTTTGTCGAGGATCAAGCCACGGGGGCTACTCTACTGCAAGGGAAACTTAGTGATGGACCCTATAAATTTGATCTCTATCAAGTGCAACCTCCAAAATGTCAACCATCTTCACCCCTTTAGTCACTCATCAAGACCAATGTTGTCAAATCACCTTGTTGTTTTTCTATTTCCAAGAATAAAGTAGGCCTAGACATTTGGCACTACAGATTATGTCATGTTATCAATGATGTTGTAATAAAGATTCTCAAGGATTTTGATATATCATTTTCTAATAAGAATTCGCCAATTTCTTTTGTAATTCTTGTTTACAGTCCAAGTCTCATAAACTCTCCTTCAAGAATCTTCTACTGTGTTACATCATCCTTTTAATCTTATTTCACGCTGATCTTTGGGGGCCCTGTCCTCTGAAATCCACTAATGGCAGCCTCTACTATGTTGTAGTCATTGATCACAACACTAATCTCACATGGATTTATCTCCTCAAAACTAAATCAGAAGCACTTCAAGCCTTCTTGCATTTTCAAACTTTGGTTGAAAATCAATTTTCAGCAAAAGTTAAAGCTGTTCAAAGTGACTGGGGTGGTTAATATAGGAGCTTTTCTAAATACTTACAATACAAAGGGATTGTTCATAGGGTTTCTTGTCCCGACACCTCTCAGCAAAATGGTGTGGTTGAGAAGAAACATAGACATGTGATTGAGGTAGGCCTGTCTCTTTTGGCTCATTCTCAAGTGCCTAGCAAATACTGGATGGAGGCTTTTTATTAACATTCATTTGTCTTATTTTTTATATATATATTTAGGTGGTATTTTAGTTATATATGTTATTAGTTTCGGTATAGGTTGGATAGATTGAGCATCTTTTCATATTTATGTATCTCTGACTTATTTTACCGTGTTTTAATCGTAATATTAGATTTTTTTTTATGTTCATTTTAGGGGATTTTTAAGTATTTTGGTCTTGGGATGGACGAGTGCGGGCTTACGAGTGGAGTTTCAACAAAATTGGGCCTCGATTTGACGTGTTACCGCTGACACTGGGTCTGTTATCCATATTGGGTTACCTAGTGCCAGAAGGATTTAGCGGTAGCCCCTACAGCTAAGCTACGGTTAAGTGCTGACAGAGACTTCTAGAGATGGTTTAACGGTAGGTTAGCGGTAGCCCATATGGCTAAGCTACGGTTAAGTGCTGACAGATACTTCCAGATATGGGTTAGCGGTAGCCCCTATGGCTAAGCTACTGTTAACGGGCCCAAAATCGAGGTTTTTAAGGAAACTCTCATTCTAACTTTTGGAAACCTATATATACCCTTCCATACTTAAACAAAGGAAAGTTTTTTCACACTCCTAGGGTTCCAAGATGCAGAAAGAGCCTCTGGGGATTGACAACCCCAAGAGTGTTCGTTGATATCTTCGCTTAACTTACTTTTCCAATTCAAACTCTAGTTTTCAGTTTTAGTATATTTTAGATAGTTAATTGTTTCTCTTTTGTGATTAGCACGCAATTGTCTTGATTTTAGTAGGTATTTTAGTTTATTTTTCTTATTATTTTTGGTATAAGTTGGATAGTTTATGCTTATTTTTGTGTTTTTGTACTTCCAACTTATTTTACCATAATTTTAGCTAAATTGATGCAAATAAGTGATTACTTGTGGTTTTCCACTTTATAGCTAAGTAACCGGAAGAGTTCAGCATGTTAGAGATGAATTATGATGATCAAGATTCAAAGATCGAGCTTTCCGGTGAAGAAGTAGAAAGAATTGAAGCTGACAGACTTTCTAGAACGGTTATGATGCTGAAATCGTTGTCGTTGAGGCTAACGGTTACACTTAGCGGTCACTTCAACCGTGAGATGTTACCGCTAACCTTAACGGTTACTGACAACCGATGTTAACGATCGAAGTGCTGAAATCAAGAGCTAACGGTAACTTTCTATAACGGTTGCCTTATAACCGTTGTCGTCAGCCCGAAATGCAAAAGAACAGAAGTTAAAGGTTGCTGCTAACGGTTGCACCAACCATTAGCGAGTAACCGTTAGCAGGACCAAGAAGCCCAGAACAGATTTTTAGCTATCTTGCGGCCCAAGTTTTGACTTTTCTATAAAAAGGCTTCATTAATCCGAGTTTTGACACACAAAAACCTAAAAGAACCTTCCAAACAACAATCATAGGGTTGGGAATCCAAAATTCAGCAATTTAGGACAAGTTTTCAAGATCTACGACGAAGAACGACGTCCCGAGCGACAAAAATGATGATTTTTCGTTCGAAGCCAGTTTCTTCAACGAAAAGAGACCTTAGCTCATCCGATTTTCAGAAGTGATTTCCAGAAACTCTAGCTTAATAATAAGTTCTCTAAACCTTAGTTATTTATTAGTTTAATTTTAGTTTTAGAATTTAATTGTTTTCGTTTAAGTTTTTGAATCGTTTAGTTATTTTGATCGTTTGAACTATTGAATCGCTGAAGTTTGGACTTGAGATTTTTAGTTTTATTATTAATATAGTTGCTGCGTTTATTCTCTTGTTCATGCTTGGTGGTGATTTGTTCATGCTTAGTTTAATAATTGCTTTAGTTTTGATAATTAATTGATAATTTAGTTTATGCTATGTTTTTGCTTGAGAAGTTTGGATTTGATCTTGTTCTTGAGGAATCACATGCTTAGATTAATTCGTAGTAGTTCATGCATGCAATTCATGTTAGTTTTCTGTTAAACAGTTAGCGTTAAGGGTTGGACCAACATTTGGCAGTAACAGTTAGCGTTAAGGGTTGGACCAACAGTTAGCAGCAACAGCAACCCTTAGCAGCAACCCTTAGTAGCAACCCTTAGCAGAAACAGCAACCCTTAGCAGCAACCCTTAGTAGCAACCCTTAGCAGCAACAACAACCCTTAGCAGTAACCTTTAGCGTTAGTGGTTACAACAGTTAGTAGTTGATTATTTGTATGGTTAGTTTAAATTGCTGAATCTGAATTGCTTTTAGTTATTAAATTTGTTTTATGATTATTTAGTTTAATTTATTAATTAGTTTAGAATGATTAGTTAATGCTTTTTAATTTCCTAGTTGATAATTTTCAAAAACAAAATTTATACAAGTTCTCGTGTTAAACATTGTCATTAAACAAACATTAAAAATTCCGAACGTCAGTCCTTGAGAGACGACTCGAGTTAAGCTTGTCAAACCTACACGCGATCCCGTTATTTTGCGGGTGAGCTATTAAATTTCTGATAATTATTTATAAAGTAGGCACACACAAAATCTCGAATCAAAAATTGGCGCCGTTGCCGGGGACTGAAATAGGTTTTGATAATGTTTGTTCGTATTATTTTATGCTTTTCCGTTTATTTGTATAAAGGTTCTTTGTTTTCCACTCGATGCGTTGATGTTGTTTGTTGTTGATGCTAGGACGTCGAAGTCTTAGAAACGAACTTGCTATATATATAGACAACATCGAACGAGTTGGGAGACCGAGAAGACTCTTTCATTCCCCCGAAATAATTAATCGTAAAACATATTCGGCCAACATGTCAAACACTACCCCAATTGGAGGCCGAGGACCAGGAGGAAGAGGAGGAGGATGAACGAATGGTGGCCGAGGGCAAGGAAATGACAATAATACCCCTCTACGATACTAATCATATGGGATGCCGCCCACCGATGATCTAAACTTTGGAGACCCACAAGACGATAATCGTCAAGAAGATCCACCGATTCTTGATCCTAATCACGCACATAACGACGGAAACAACCAAAGGATCAATAACGAAGAGAATCAAGAAGGAAACCAGTTCCTCAACGATCGAAACAACGGGGAGCCCCAAGGCCAAGATAATCGTCAAGCAGTGATTCCAGAAAATCAAATCAACCGTCCACAACACTTTAAGAATCGAGCGGAAGCTCAATCATACAACGCTCGTGCAAACGAGGAGTTCTTACGCAACCAAGTTGGTAATGGCGGGCCCCGGCCCCAAAACAACCAACAACTCAATGAAAATGTAAATCGGGAACGAGCATCGAACCGTTTCCAAAATAGACGAGGAGGACGACAATACAATAATGGTCAAGACGATGATACACTGGACGATGAATATGAGGATGAAAACGAGTTTCATGAGGATGATTATTTGAGGATGGGGACATTTTTGGAGGAAGACGTGCGAATTTTGGAGGAAGACATGCCCCTCGATATCAAAACATACGAAAACAAGGTGATCTCGCATGTCCAACCATTGGACCATATAGCTCAGCGATAGTTTTAGGCCAAGCGGCTAGGAACTACAACTTGAGGACCGACGATTTGAATAGACTACCTTGTTTCTATGGTTTGCCGAATGAAGACCCACTCGAGTTCGTTCGAGAATTTTACATAGCACTATCTGGGATTCAAGATCGAGGACTCATTGAAGAACAACTTAGAATGAGATACTTCCCTAGTACCCTGAAGGATAAAGCGAAACGATGGTTTAATCAATTGCAACCTAATTCCCTAACAAATTGGGGGATGGTTTACAAGAAATTTTGGGGAAGATTTTACTCAGCCCAAACGACGACAAAGTTGAGGAGGGAAATTCCCAACTTCGAGCAATTGGATGGTGAATTGTTTCACGAGGCATGGGATCGTTTTAAGGAGCTCCTAAATGCATGTCCACACCATGGTAAAAATGACGAAATGGTCAACAATTACTTTTATGAGGGATTATTGCCGAATTTCAAGCAACAAGTGGAAACACGAGCAGGAGATTTCGGGGGTTTAACCGCGGAGGAAGCACGAGATCTTTTTGAATTAATAAGTGACAAGTTGAGGCAAACAAGTTCAAGGACTCAAAAACTTAGAGTGAATGAGGTTTCAATTGCACGAGCGGAGGATGACAAGATCGATAAACTTACAAAGCAAGTGGAGTTGTTGACGAACATGATGATGAAGCAACAATCGCAACCTTCACAAGAGACATGTGGAATTTGTGGAGCATTTGGACTTGGAGCGAATGCGTGTTCGGTGACTTTTGACGCTGAGTCGAACATAGAGGTCAATGATGTGAAAAATTTTCAACACAACCATTCTGGGCAGAAACCCACAAACCAATTTCAAGCACAGCGTGATTCTCCTTTTTTCAAGTGGGGTCCTGAGAACCCACATTATGCGCCGATGAAGCCACAGACCGACCCACGGTACCTTCCTTCACCACCACCGCCTACGAAGGGGCAAACGTCAAATCCGGTTAAAACAAATGATCAATTGTTGGTTTGGCAACAAAATCAAGTGACTGAGACGCTCATTAATAGAGAGGGACTTGTAAAAGCGAATGCAAAGATAGATGACCTCTCAAAAAAGGTGAATAGTATTGACAGTCTCTCTAGGATAGTGCATGATCTTGCTAAGAGTGTGGAGAGGATTGATAGGATGATAGGACAATTGGCGGCTGACATTGAGAGATCAAATAAGGAAAATGACAAGTTTCCGACTCAAACGGAGCAAGACTCAACGATTAAAGTCCGACTCAGTGGAAAAGTGATCGATAATGGAGTCGAGATAAATGACGGAGGGGATGAAGAGATGACGGAGAGTCCAACACCGGCATCGCCAAAGGGAGATGAATCCAAGCCGATAGAACAATTGCATAAGACACCAAACCCTTACATTCCGGGATCTTTGAAGGGGAAGCTCACAAACAAGACTCTCACTTCGCCGATAGTCGAAAAAGTTCCATTTCCAAGCCGTCTTCGACCAGCAAAAGAAAATAAGAAGTTCATGGAGCTTTACAACTTGCTGAAGAACGTCAACATCAACCTTCCTCTTTTGGATGTGATCAAAACGATGCCGGCATATGTGAAGTTCTTCAAGGAGCTTGCTACAAGACATAGGCGTTCGGAGACAAATCAGTACGTTCCTCTAACGAAGGAGGTGAGTGCGTTATGCAAGCAACAACTACCTACAAAGGAGAAGGATCCTGGAAGTTTTTGTGTTAATATTATATTGGAGAATGGGCAACAAGCACGTGGAATGCTTGATCTTGGCGCGGGAATTAACTTAATGCTGCATTCCCTTTATAAGCATTTTGATTTAGGACCATTGAAGCCGACAAAGATGCGTCTCCAATTAGCGGATCGTTCAATTCGTCAACCATTGGGAATTGTTGAAGACGTTTTGGTGAAAGTAGGAGAGTTAATAATTCCGGTAGACTTCGTAGTGCTGGATGTTGGGGAGATGCCGAGTGACGACAAGGGTCATACTATTCTTTTAGGCTGTCTGTTTTTGTCTACCTCCCATGCGGTGATTGATGTGAATAAGGGGAGGATGAGCATGTCAGTTTTGGGAGAGACGGTTACTTTTTCTTTGAAAGATATAAATAGTTGCCCTGCGCCATTAATGAGAGAAGAAGAATGTTCGTTTGTCGACCCGATAAATGCTTGCGTCAAAGAGCTTAAGAGCATAACAGTTTTGGACGATATGGTAGTCGAGGACGATGATGATTTTCTAAGTGGGGAGGAGATTGTCAAACTATTTGGACTTGATTTTCGCGACATTGGAGCTAACCTCGGAATTATCAACCCCAACAAAAATTTTGAGATGAAGTTTGGAGAGCGTGGTATGGTGGAATACGAAGATCCACCGCAATTTTGAGCATTAATCGTTGAAATGCGTCGAGCATATGACGTTAAATGTTGCGCTTCTTGGGAGGCAACCCAAGCATTAGTTTTTCTTTTTCTTTAATTTTCGATTTTTCTTTAGTTTATTTCTGTTTTTATTGTGTCTATTGCCGTGGTACGTTTATGTGTGTGTAAATGTGCAGAAAATTCAAAATTTTAGCCAAAACTGGAGACTTAGCGGTAAGCTAACGGTAACCGTTACCGCTAGCACTCATCGTTACTAGCTACCGCTATTTCTCACCATTAGAGGCTATCGCTTGTCCCTAGCGGTTACCACACTGAACTACCATTGCGCGCAGAAATTCGTGTCCACCGATCGAGGTCGCAATTCGACCCATATTAGCCGCAGTCCAGCAACCTTTTGATGAGCTGCAATCCAGCCATTTACGACATTAGGCTGCAATCCGGCCAATTCAATTCCAACTGATATGCCACCGGGCATTGGCGCGACGCAATTGATCACAATTTACTTTTTATTTACTTTTCTTAAATAATTAAAAATACAAAAAAAAAATTGAATTTTTTTAAAAAAAAATCCCAAAATTATTAGTGAGTTTGCTTTTACTATTGATTTTATTTTTGTAGGTTTTTATTCAAGACAATTCCAATCACGCAATTTAAGACGAGAGATTATTGCACAAGCACCTTTTTGGAGGAACTCAACTATCGATTTTWRAGGGATYTTTTCTTATCTCCCTTGCTTTTATTTTCTTTATATTTATGGCAATAAGGAGTTTGCCACATTTTTAAAGGGGGGGATGGTTGAGTGTGAATTATAGTTGAAATTTGTGCAAATTTAAAACTTTTCGTGGGTTTGTAGTGCTAAATTTTTCGTGATTGATCACTATTTCTGCGCTGTATTGTGTTTGTATGGCTTGCCTGTCAAAGTTAGCTAAGTGTGATTTTAGGTTTTTGTCTTTTGAGCGTGCATAAGTGCATAAAATTTTTCAAAATTATTATTATATATTTGTAAAACGGTACTTGAATGCAATTGATTTCGCGAAACCTTAAAAGCAGTGTCAATTCAAAACTTTTTCATGCAAAAAGCCTATAAGTAGCCTGAGTGATTATCATCTTTGCATGTGCGTTTTCAGTCTTGATATCTCTTTGATACCGCTGTGTGTAGTTGACTTTGAAAATGAGGTTAAGGCACAGAAAAAAACCCTATTCCGGCCATATCCATATATTTTAGCCACTATAAATTCCTAATGAGCCCCTCATAACCAAATAATCCATGCCTTTAGCCTCGGGTGATTTTATTGAGTCGACCCCTACTAACCCATTAAAAGCGTGGGGTAGGAGTTCGCTATTTTTATTGGTTATTAGTGTTTTGGAATTTTTGTTAGGAATTTATGAATTATTGTAATTTAGGACCACCATCCTAAAAAAGAGAAAAGAAAAAAAAAAACGACGGCCCCATAAAAAAAATTATAATAAGGGGGATAAAAAAAAAGATAAAAAAAGGGATGGTGAGTCTTGTTGATTCGTGTTTAGTCATTGCCTATGCGCTAATAAAGGCTTGTGTTTTATTATTTATTTATAAAGCCTAATATTTAAGAGGCAAGAGTTGTGTTGAAAAGAAGAATCATATCTTGAGCTTCAATTTTATTTAAGTGGTTTGAGCAGCAAGTCGGTTTTAGAGTTTCGAGTTGAGAAATAGCCTAAATATAAGGCTACGTTATGAGTGTTTAGTGAGTTTTTTTTTATTTTTGAACGAGGTGAAGCACTTTGCTTCGTGATTAGATTAAGTTGTGTGAGTTAGCCACACGACTTAAATATTCCATACCCGTCCAAAGAGCCTTACATTACAACCCGAAAAGACCTTTTCCGATTCTTAGTTCGATAACACACTTAATTTGCAATTGAAAAGAGATTGATTTTCGGTTCTTATTTATTGTGCATGTAATTGTATGATTTGAGTGTATACACGTCCTATGCAGCAACTGCTTGAGTGCTTTGAGCGTACACCCTATATATTACCCTTTTGTGAGGATGCATGAATTTGATTTTGGAGTGACAATGTAAAAAGGGTGGAGTGTTTGTTTTCAAAATTATCTATGTAGCAACGAACGACTCATTYCTCGAACTTATTTTCTTTCTAAGTTACACTTTGAATCTAACGTCTGTTCGAGGACGAACAAACAAATAAAGCGTGTGGTAGTTGATTAGCACGCAATTGTCTTGATTTTAGTAGGTATTTTAGTTTATTTTTCTTATTGTTTTTGGTATAAGTTGGATAGTTAATGCTTATTTTTGTATTTTTGTACTTCCAACTTGTTTTACCATAATTTTAGCTAAATTGATGCAAATAAGTGATTATTTGGGATTTTTCACTTTATAGCTAAGTAATTGGAAGAGTTCAGCATGTTAGAGATGAATTATGATGATCGAGATTCAAAGATCGAGCTTTCCGGTGAAGAAGTAGCAAGAATTGAAGATGACAGACTTTCTAGAACGGTTATGATGCTGAAACTATTGTCGTTGAGGCTAACGGTTACACTAAGCGGTCACTCCAACCGTGAGCTGTTACCGCTAACCTTAATGGTTACTGACAACCGATGTTAACGATCAAAGTGCTGAATTCAAGAGCTAACGGTAACTTTCTATAACGGTTGCCTTATAACCGTTGTCGTCAGCCCGAAATGCAAAAGAACAGAAATTAAAGGTTGCTGCTAACGGTTGCACCAACCATTAGCGAGTAACCGTTAGCAGGACCAAGAAGCCCAGAACAGATTTTTAGCTATCTTGCGGCCCAAGTTTTGACTTTTCTATAAAAAGGCTTCATTAATCCGAGTTTTGACCACAAAAACCCTAAAGAACCTTCCAA
>BMAC01000672.1:123727-150373 GCA_014905375.1 Phtheirospermum japonicum
TTTTTTTAAACTTTCTAGAAGGTAATTTTTGTAAAACCTTTCTAGTAAATGGACTTCCAGAACGGTATTTGAAAATACCGTTCTGGAAAGTGCGACTCTCCAGAACGGTATTTGCAAAAAATCGATCTGAAAGTTGAACTTTCCAGATCGATTTTTTTAAAATACCGATCTGGAAAGTTGTACAGTCCAGAACGGTATTTTAAAATACCGTTCTAGAATGTTCAACTTTCTAGAATGTTATTTTAAAAAACTGTTCTGGAAAATTGTCCATTCCAGATCGGTATTTTAAAATACCGTTCTGGACAGGTGTACATTCCAGATCGGATTTTCTCAAATACTGGTCTGGAAAGTTGAATAGTCCAGAACGGTATTTTAAAATACCGATCTGGAATGAACGATTGTCCAGAACAGTGTTTTCAAATACCGTTCTGGATTGTACAACTTTCCAGAACGGTAATTGTAAAAACCGATCTGGAAAATGTCGGATAAAGTATAGGAAGGTACCATTCTAGAACAGATTTTTTTTTTCTAGAACAGTTTTTTTTTTACCCTTCTAGAAAGTCTGCCAATCCAGAAGGGTAAAAAAAGGCGTTCTGGACTGTCTGCCAATCCAGAACTATGTCACTACAGAAGGTACAGAAAGGCGTTCTGGATAGGCAGAATTACCCTTCTGGATATCCAGTTTCTGCACTAGTGTCAACTTTAGTCTCTCACTCGACCTCCTTATAATATGTCTCAATGTTCTCTCAACCCTCCACAATACTCACTCCTTCAGCTCCACAATCCATTTCTCCATATCCACCGAACAATTACACCTCTCCTGATTCCTCTTCTCCTATACAGCATCAACCATTTACTGATCAGGCTTCACCACTTGTATCACCAACATACTCTACTAATACACCCTTCACCAATCAATCTCAATCTTTATCACATATTAATTGGTCTCAAACCTCACCACAAACAACTTCAAACTCTCACACTACCATTCCCTTGACAGTACCGTTGCTACAATTAGACAATGATCAAGCATGTTCTTTTAATAATGTTGAACCAATTGTTGATACTAATACACATTCTATGCAGATAAGTTCTAAAACAGGTCATCTCAAGCCTAAGCTGAACACTGCACTTGTAAGTCATGAACAGGAACCAAAGAGTTTGAAAGAGGTTGTTCTTCATAAACACTGGCATCAAGCCATGATCTCTGGACTTACTGCTCTATCCAAAAATAGGACTTGGGAGCTGAATCACCTCTTACCTGGGAAAATATTGATTGGATGTAGATGGATTTACAAAATCAAAAGAGGTGTTGATGGCTCAACTGTTAGGCATAAAGCCAGGCTTGTAGCTAAAGGGTACACCCAAGCTCTTGGTTTTGATTATGAAGAGACCTTTAGCCCTAAGGTTAAACCTGTCACTATCAGAACAATTTTATCCATAGTTATTTATGTGGATGGAAAGTGAAGCAGTTGGATGTCAACAATGCGTTTCTCAATGGTGACTTAACAGAGAATATTTACATGTAGCAACCACCAGGATTTGAGCAAGGGAACCAGAACTTAGTTTGCAAGATAAAAAAGGCAATATATGGGTTGAAACAGGCACCAAGAGATTGGTACTCTAAGCTTAAACATGTTCTAACAAAGCTAGGCTTTCAGTCCTCTCAATATGATAACTCTCATTTCTTTAGAGCTACTCCTAAGTCATACACAAACCTTCTAGTTTATGTTGATGATATTTTGATCACGGGCAGTAGTGATCATGAAATCAACTCTCTTATCAAGCTTCTTGATTCAACATTCTCACACAATGATTTAGGCATTGTACATCATTTTTTCGGCATTGAGGTCAGTCACACAAAGACAGGAATGCATTTGTCAAAAATAATACATTCAGGATTTACTTTATAAGGCAGGCATGTCAAATGCTAAGGGTTTTATCACTCCTATGATCTCTTCACCTCACCTATCCAAGTTTACTGCATTCCAGTTTTCTGATCAAACCTTGTACATGAGCATCATAGGTGGTCTTCAATACCTAACTATAACCAGATCTGACATTGTTTATAGTGTAAACAAACTCATCTAATTTATACAGTGTCCTTTGGATACTCATTGGAAAGCAGTTAAGAGAGTGCTCAGATATATTGCTGGTACACCATCCTTTGGTCTGTCAATAACCAAATCCAAATCTAGCAGGTTGATTGGATTCTCACATGTTGATTGGGCTACAGACATTGATGATAGGAAGTCTATCACTGGTTATTATGTGTATCTAGGTAATAACCTAGTATCTTGGTGCTCTAAATAGCAAGCCTCAGTCTCAAGATCAAGTACGGAGGCTGAATATAGAAGTTTGTCTCATTGTGATTCAGAGGTTATTTGGATCAAACATCTTCTGGCTGAAATTCAAATTCCTACTAAGAATATCCCTATTATTTGGACTGACAACATTATAACTGAATCTTGCTGCTAATTCGATTTTTCATTCTAGAATTCAACATGTTGAGCTGGATGTTCATTTTGTTAGGTAAAAGGTCAGTCAAGGCATACTCACTGTACAACATCCATTGATCAAACTGCGGATGTGCTAACAAGGCCTTTGAGCAAACAATCCTTCATTCGGTTCAGAGACAAGCTAAAAATCACTTCTTCACTTACTATGGATTGAGGGTGTGTGTGTTAGAGACTAATCCTACTCAGACATCCAGTCAGCTCAGCATTGCCCTTATCAGTTTTGGACGCTTGTACAGATCCTTGCATGCTTCCATGCACTGGCTTTGTAGTGTGTTGATCTGCACCGTTCAGCTAGGTGTATACCTGTCCCTCTATCAACAGTCTTCTTCTCTTATTCGTTGTGTTTGTCATTTAGACGCAGCTAGGTCATTGCTACGGTTTACCTTTATATAAGTATTCGGCTAAACACCTTTGAAGTAATAATGAAAGCAATGTTTAATTTTCCAAGATTGTTTCCCTTCGGCTTTTTCTAGCTTTATGTCATTTTCCAACACGCTACATTATATTATATGTGATGCTAATTTAAATAATGCAAAATGTTATTTATATTTTCACATTACTATTTTTATATTTCCTCAATTTTACTATTATCTTAATTAACATATATATGATTCATAAATAGCACCACATCCTATGTAATATAGCAGATTTCTTGGTTTTCACACAAGAATTGGTTACGATGTGAACCCACCCCTATATATATATATATATGTGTGTGTGTGTGTGTGTGTGTGTGTGTGTGTGTGTGTGTGAAGTTTATCTGAAATATGAAGGTGTCAAATATGTTGACGATTCGATCGTAGGATTTGTACTTATAATGTTTCATCGAGTTAGTCCTTTCAAGTTTTAATAGGAACAGAGTTCTCATAAAATAAAATGGATAAAATTCAGTACTATTTTAGTAACGAAATAGAATTTAGTAGAAAAACATAGGAAAAAAATGAGTAACATAATAAAACTAAAACTCTATAATTAGAATAGCAACAACAATAATAATCTAAACTGAGAACACCCAAATTCACAAAATTGCACTAACATGAAGAAGAAAAAAATGCTTATTCACCAATGTGACTACTAGATCCGCTACAACCGTAGAATGCCCATTAAAAATTCTTGCACTCTCTTGCCACAGACCAAGATCCGTCGCTGCAGGGAAAAGCCCAAAAAAGACAAACCCACAACTTCCAGCTACCCTCTCTCCATCGCTCCAGAACTTCTTTTGCCTTGTCACTGTAAAGAATCAAGGTGTATGCCGAAAACACCAATAAAACGTAAATCCTAGATCCTCCACCACAAAATTAATAAAATCGCTACATATATCATTCTCCGTGTCAAGCTTGCATGGGTTTAGAAATATTTAAGAAGAAGAAGAAGAAGAAGAAGAAGAAGAAGAAGAAGAAGAAGAAGAAGAAGAAGAAGAAGAAGAAGAAGAAGAAGAAGAAGAAGAAGAAGAGAATATTTGGGGAAAAAATCACTGGGTGGAGTTTAGTAGAGAAGTAATATATTAATATGTAAGGTAATTACGGGAGCTTTAAGATTATTCAGAGCATACCATGTGGATTAGAATATAAATTTGAAAAAGGCATACACTTGTGAGGCCAGATTGACGGGTCATGACCCGTTAGGCCATCTGACCCGATACTATAATGTATTGATTTTTGTACTATGATATATTGGTTTTTGTACTCAAAAGTATTGATTTTTTATAAAATTGACCCGTGATATGATGTATTGGTTTTTATATTGTAATGTATTGCTTTTTCACTATAATATAATGACTTTTGTACTATGATGTATTGGCATGAATTTTTGACCTAACGAATGATCCGTTAGTCTGGCCTGACAAGAGTGCTGCACTTTGAAAAAACTTTGTCCATCTTTACACCAAAATATTTATCTTTAATAGAAAACTCATTTAATGGAAAAACAACATATTTCCATTCTCACACTCTTATATATATATATATATATACAGCCAGAAAGTTCTTGGGGTCAATAGTGAAAAGGACATATCTGGAAGCTCAACAAGGCAATTGATGGTCTAAATCAATCTTCTAAAGCTTGGTTTGATAAGTTGAAGTCAGTTCTTCTTAGTATTAGTTTTCAATGCTCCAATACTTATAGCTTAATGTTCATACAACAATCAGATGGTATTTTCCATTATCTCATTGTGTATGTTAATGATATAGTCATCACATGAGACTCTGATCTGCCATTGACACTTTAATTCTCAAGTTGAGCAAATGACTTTCCCTAAAAAAAATTTGGAACTCTTAGTTTCTTTCTTGGTTTTGAAGTTAACAAAACAACAGATGTACTTATGTAAACAGATGAATTATTTGATTAACACGTATTTATGCTCATTTATAAATGTGTTTTAGTTTCTTTTTCTTATTATTTTTGGTGTAAGTTGGATAGTTTAAGCTTCAGTTCGTATATTTGTGTTTCCAACTTATTTTACCATCTTTTAATCTAGATTGATGCAAATAAGTGATTATTTGAATTTTTTCACTTTACAGCTAAGTAACCGGAAGGGATCAACGCGTAAGAGATGAAACATGATGATTAAGAGACAAGAAACGAGCGTTCCGGCGAAGATGTAGCAAATTTTGGAGGCTTACGGTTACCTTACCGTAATGGAACACCGTACACAACACCGTAGAAGGAGTTCAGAGAGCCTTACGGTTGGTCTTACGATTACATTACTCACCGTAATGAGGTGACAGAGAGGTTTACGGTAGCTCCTAAACGTAAAGTGCTACCGTAAACGAGCCCAGTAATCGACCTGTGTGACTTGCGGCCCAAGTTATGCGATTTCTATATAAACTACCCATTAATCCGAGTTTCAGTGTGATTTTTGAACCCTAAACACTTACCATAACATAATCCTAGGGTTTAGAGTCATGGAATAACAACAAAAATGCAAGGATCGAAGAGAAAATGAAGATTCGACGACAACAAGTTCCGGAGCCCGTTCGAAGCCGTTCAGCTGTTTCTCGACCATTTGCTGTGTTCACCCTTCGTAATAGCCGAGGATATTTTAGTTCCAGTAGCTCTAGCAAGTAATCTGAATCTTTAAATTATTCGAAGTTTTAATCTTAGTTTTCAAAGTTCTCGATAAATAGTTAGTTTATGTTCGTATCGTTTGGATTCGCAGAACGTATTATTACTCTCAGTTTATTTTCAGTTTTTCATGCTTACTATTGGATGTTTGATGTTCTGTTTGGTTGAAGATTATTCATGCGTTGAATTAGCTTAGTTTTCATCATTAACCGTTAGTATTCAGTTTTCATAACCGTTAGTAGTTGAATTGATTTTTTAGAATTTGAGTTTCTGCAGTCTGTTAGTTCTCAGTTCCAAGTTAGTTTCGAATTATTAATTTAAGTTATTAATAGATTAATTAAGTAGTTAATTATTTTAGGCTTAAGTTAATTAAAATTAGAATTTAGATTTAGTTATGCACGAGAATTATTTTTAGTTTGTTTCTTAGGTTTAGATAAATTAGTTCAATTAGTTTTAAATTTAATAATAGATAATTTAGTTTTAAGTTGGTACTTTAGAACTTAAATTTGAAGTCTTGCTCTTTAATTTAGTAGTTGTTAATTAAAAATTCAAAACAAACCCCCCTTTTTTTGTATGAATTATTTGTTACGTGCGACTGAGAAAAATATCCAAAAGACCGAATAGTTGTCCTCGAGAGAATCGACTTGAGTCAACTTACCACCCTACAAGTGTCCTCGTACTCTTGTGAGCAAGCTTGAAAGATTTAATTTAATATTATATACATTAGGGGTGCACAAAAGCTTAGTTCAGTATGCTCAAACTTTGTTGTGTAGAGTAAACATGGAAGAAGAAAAGGCAATGGCTACTCCTATGGTAACATATTTTCTTTTGTCAGAATTTGTAGGAAATACCATGCAAAGTTGTACAGATAAGTCATTGTATCCCTACAATATTTAACCATTACAGGACCATATATTGCCTTCTCTGTCAATAATTGAGTCAGTTTATGTAGTATCCCCTTACCAAACACCGGAAGTCACTTAAGAGGTTCCTCATATACATTTCGGGCACACTTGATCATGGTCAGTACCTGATTGGATCCCCAAATTTACACATCACTATATTTCAGACTCTAATTGGACATTAGATACAGATGACAGAAAATCCACTTCAGGTCATAGTAGGTTTATAGGAAACAATTTGATCTCTTGGAATTCAAAGAAGCAACATACAGTTTCAAGTCTAGTGCAGAGGCTTAATACATAAGTCTTGGACATGCTATGGTGGAAGTGATGTGGTTGCAATCATTATTGAAAGAATTAACTTGATCCAACAAGAACACCAATAATTTGGGTTGATAACTTGAGTGCTCTCTTCATGTCTATACATCATGTTGTTCAAGCACGAATCAAGTACAATAAAATTGATTTGCATTTCATAAGTGTAAAATTTGAAGGTCTATGGTTTTGAAAACAAGTATCAGTATATGATGTTGTTTTCAATGTTAACCAACACTGAACCCAACATCAACCAGAGTTTAACTAAAAATATACAGCGGAAATTTAAACTCAAGAACCCAGTAATTTAAATCCAGTTCACAAGTAAAAGTACTTGTGAACTTGGGTGTACAAACCTGAAAACTATATTACTTTCTTGTTCACGAATAATACAAAAAGATAAGAAGTAATATATGAAAACTAAAGTATCAAACGCGTGATACTAAATACTTGTCACCTAGATGAAAAGATATTCTCCGTTGGTCACGCAACTTCGAAGAACTTGTTGATCTCGGACAGTGGCTCCAAGTAGTCGCTGGTGTTCTTTCTTTTTCCTTGCCGTGCGTCGCCTGCTGCTCTTCTTGTCTCAATCCGTATGTCTCTAAAAAAGTGTCTCCAAGTCTTAGTATTCTCTTGTCTTAAATAGATAATTCTAGAATCCTAAACTTGGTAAACAAGTAAAACGAATCCTAAACACAATCTAGGAAACTAAATAAAGTCCTATACATAAACTAGGAAACAAAATCTAGAGTCCTAATTTATTTTGTGCCCAAAAAAGGCAAATTACTAAAAAGGAATTATTGCCAAGAATAAATTCCCAACAATCTCCCTCTTTTGCATTTCTGGACAAAATACTACGACGCAAAATAAGTTCAAAAAAAAACACTGATTAACACGAATTTGTCTTGATTTTAGTTAGTATTTTAGTTCGTTTTTATTATTGTTTTCGGTGAAAGTTGGATAGATTAAGCTTATTTTCGTATTTTCTTATCTCCAACTTGTTTTATTATATTTTAGTTATAATTAATTAATATTATGTTTATTTTAGGTATTTTGAAGTGTTTTGGCCTGATGATAGTCAAGGATGGGCAAACGAGTAGAGTTTCAGCGAAAACGGGTCGCGATTTGAAGAATGTGAAGATGCCGACTTTCTATAACAGTTTTCCATCTGGAACCGTTATAGTATACCTGGCCGACCAGCCCTGCCGAATCCTGCCAAGCGCTGAGCACACCTGCCAACCGTGCCTGCGTCAGTCCGTCCGCGTCTACCAGTTTACGTCGGTCGACGCAAGAACCGTTATAGTAGACCTGATCGACGCCAATGCCCACGAACTCTCTGTTGCGTCGATCCTAAACGTGTCGGTCGATGCGACTGCCCAAAAAATGCGTTTTGAAGGGCTTCTTACTGCCCAAGACTTCCCAAAACTATAAATACCCTATGTATTTTGTTTTTTAACATACATTATCATAGTTATAGGGTTTTAAGGCCTCTTAGGGGCTGACAACCCCAACGAGTGCCCTTCAATTTCTTAGTTTCTCTTAATAATTCTTAGTTTTAAATTCTTATTTTGATTAATTTAGATTCAAGCTTTCTTCACCAAAACGCTGTTGTTCGTCATAGTTTAATTAGTAAGTACTTATCTCTTATGATCTTTAATTTAGTTCACATGCTTTTAATTAGTTTAATTAAATCTATTAGAATAATTATCATTTCCATGATGAATTGTGATTATGATTGTATTGGGATTGTGTTGTTGAGATTGATGATTATTGGTAGCTAGATATAATGGGTCTAGGGCCTAGATTTGTTGTGAACCATCAATTGGGTTTTCCCAAGAAGTCGTGGAGACGAATCAAAGCTCTAGAACCCTAGTTTTCTTAAATCGTTTTATAAGTGTTTTAATTGATTTAAATGAATTATGGATTTAATTGCTCTTAGATAATTTAATCTTAGTCTTAGATAATTAATTCTTAGTTTAAATAATCTTAGACTTAATTAATTAGTTCATAGCTTAAGTAATCTTTAGATTTAATTTATTGATCTTAGTTTAAATAATTTTAGTTCTTAAACTCTCAAACAAAACCCCCCTGTCCGTGTGTTTAGATTAGTTTTATTTTTATTTTCTTATTCGTTAAAACAAACACAACCTACATGTGATCCCGTACTCTTGCGGGCGAGCTTTTTAAAACTGACAACTTTAAATAAAAATAGGTGCAAAAAGTTCGAATCAAGATTTTGGCGCCGTTGTCGGGGAAGGCTAAAGGTTGTGATTTTTGTGTTTGCTCTTCGTAACCTTATTCTATTTTTACTTGTTTCGTTTATCTTTCATACTTGTTTGTGAATTTTCTTTTTGTTCGTTTTTTTAAATTTCCACTGGTACATTTAATCTTGTGCGTTGAGTGTTGTGTATGCAAGGTACATCTCTCAACACCTAGGTTCAACGACCTAAAAAAAATTATAAAAAAAAGAAGAAGAATGGCTGGATACGGTATAACGTCGGATTGGCGTGGCTTTCGACCGACTATTCCATTGAGTTCCAAGATGCGGGATTACGTTCTTGACTATTTCTACATAGAGCGAATCCCAATTTTTTATGGGCATCCGAGCGAGGATCCAGTGAAATTCTTCCAAGAATATGAGGACATCACCCGGACTTTCCCTCTTCTCGGTCTTACTAGAGATCAAGTGAGGATGCGACTCTTCCATTATGCTCTAAAAGATCGGGCAAGAAAATGGTTAAATTATGCAGAGCCCGACTCTTTGCGAACGTGGGATGAAGTATATGATAAACTCATGTGAAAGTTCTACGCACCTAAGGTAGTATGTGATCGTTGTGGAGGTCGAGGGCATTTGGAGAATACATGCATAATACCATTTGACGATAAGCCACAAGATCATGTTATCGCCATCCAAGATTATATGAGATATGCCTCCCCCGACTCGATTCCTTCATACCCGAGCTATGGAAAATACACCCCACCTATTCCAGATGATTCAAACGAGGATTTAAAGGCGTGGAAGCAAGACCTATCTAAGACTATGGAGAATTTTGAGACAATGTTTGGTCAAATAATGGCTTCTTTAGCAAAAAGGTCAAACGAGATAGATGAACCTCCAAGTCAACCAGAGCTGCCGATGCTTGATGTGATTGAGCCCGCCTTGGATGTTAAAAATTCAAGCTTGAAAGATCATTTGGGAGATATGTGTGAGGAGAAAGTTATAAAAGATTTGGTTGTGCTCACTCCTCTTGTGCTTTGCGATGAAATGTTTGATAATAATGTTGATGTGTTGTCGTTGGAGAGCTCGAAGGATGCTGAAGATTCGAGCCTACTCATGCTCAGTGAGAATGGCGGTTTTGCGATGCCCAATTTAGAAAAGGGTGAGGTTATTGAACCCCAATTCGTTCCACCCAAACCGTTGTGGAATATTAGTTTTGAAGCGGTGGAAGAAATATTGGAGGTCAATGAGATTATTGAGCCTCATACCGTGCCACCCGATGCTTTAATCGATATTGAGATGGAGATGGTGGACGTGTTAGTTGGGAAGAATTCCAATCCCCCTCCCCTATGCCCGAATATAGATTTAAATATTTTTAAAATTGTTGAGGGGGATATCAATGAAGTAAAGGAGTTCGGAATGTTCGAAGGATTTGCCATTTGTGCGACGGACTTCTTAATTTTTCCCAAGGTCGATGATCGCCCCGTGCCCCAGATTGATTTTTGATATGTTCATGGTGATCAATTACTCGCCTTTTCGACCTCCAAAGCGAGTTGAAGTTCTTATTTCTCTACGAATTGCTTTTCGTGCTCGCCTTGGTGATTTAAATTGCCTACGCTTACTCTTAGAGAACACTAAGGCATGGCACGATTGTCACTTGTTTTTGGATCCGGGATATCATCGTTCATAGAAAGCGTCGAGCTTTCGACGTTAAACAAGCGCTTCTTGGGAAGCAACCCAAGTATTTGTTTTACTAGTTAGTTTGTTTTTGTTCATTTATTTTGTCTTTTTAGGTTTTTATTCAAGGCATTCTCGTTCACGGGATTCAAGGCGAAGGATGATTGCACAAGCGCTTTTTGGAGAAGCTCGACTATTTTCAGGGACATTTTCTTATTCCCTTTCTCCCTTGCTTTTATTTTCTTATACTCGTTTATGGCAATCAGGGGATTGCCGAGTTTTTAGAGGGGGGTATGGCTGAGTGTGATTTATAGTTGAAATATGTGCAAATTTTCAAAACAATTCGTGGATTTGTAGTGCTAAATTTTTTACGTGATTGTTTGCTATTTCTGCGCTGAATTGTGTTTGTCTGGCTTGCCTGTCAAAGTTAACTAAGTTTGATTTTATGTTCTTTTCTTTTGAGCGTGCATAAGTGCATAAATTTTTCAAAATTATTATTTATATATTGTAAAATGGTACTTTGACGCAAATGATTCCGCAAAACTTTAAAAGCAGCGTCAATTCAAAAAAATTTCATGCAAAAAGCCTGTGAGTAGCCTGAGAGATTATCATCATTGCATGTACTTGAACGAATTTTGATTTGATATCTCTTTGAAATTGTTGTGTGTAGTTGACTTTGAAAATGAGGTTAAGGCACAGAAAAAACCCTATTCCGGCCGTATCCATGAATTTTAGCCACTATAAATTCCGAATGAGCCAATCATAGCCAAATTACCCATGCCTATAGCCCTGAGTGGAGTCGACAAACGACAGATCAGGTGGATTGTCAACATCTATCTCGTTCCCGGGCTGCCCTGGAAACACCTGTGCGTCAGGAATGGCATCAAGCGGTGCAGGAGCCGGCACAACATCTTGAGATTCGCGCGACGGCGAGGGAGTCAGCGATGTTATAATCGGTGGTGGGTTGGAGGACGAACCACCATCTACTTTGGCGCGAATGTCCAGGCCACCAATTCGAGGATAAGGTGCAGGAACCTGTTTGCCGGAGCGGTGCACGCCTGCCGGTAACTCAGGAACCGTTGATGAAGAAGACGGGTTCGTTATCCTGATAATTTCAACAAAATCGCAAAAACAGCAGCAAAATCGAAACAAATCGAGAAGTTTGTGAGAGCTTGAGAGTTTAATTTCAGAGGGTTTATGGAGAAGTGGGCAAACGGTAAGAAAATCAAGTATTTAAGTTTTCCAAAAAGTGACCGTTGCCAAGGAGAGAGAAAAGTAAAAAATAAAAGGAAATAACCCTAATTTACCTTCCAGCGGATTTAAGGCCTAAAACCGATTTTCTTTCCTTTCTTAAAACACCACCACTCCCCCTTAATGTAGGATACATGATCCCAACCACTTCAACCATTATCTCATTAATTTATAAAATTAAAATTGCCCAACTCTACTACAAAATCAACCGAAATATAGAGCTGAATTCATTTAACCATCACCACAACAGAGTTAACCTTGTGCAAGATGAATTTTCACTCTCCAATTTAAACTCGTTATTACCTGTCCAGCCATCCGATTACAACTCCACTGAAATATTTGGTTAGCTAGATTCAAAACACAATTAAGAGAATTCAAGATAGACAAAAACACAAGCAACAGTACGCACATCAAGAAGGTATCTTCTCAAAGTATAAATGTCCTACTTGATGCCTAAAATCCATGACCTAAAAAGGATAGAATAATTCACATTACAGTTTTAGTGACTTGATCAGTGTTGCTTTTTATTACTGACAACATTATAACCAACATTGCCTCAGGTGAAATCAATGGAAATAGACCCCTTAACCAAAGTTAATGACTACGTCAAAACTACTCAAAGAGGTGAAATTTAAAGATTGGATCATTTATAATCCGGATTTTCTTCATCTTTTTAGAGATATGAAGAGAATTAGTTTATTTTCAGCAATTTTTGTTAACACCTCTTGTTTTTGAACCTGGGAGAAAGCTAGCTACTGCGAAAAAGTTTCACAATCACCTAATTTAAGAGGTTAGTCTTTTTGTCATCACTTTTATTACAACACATGACCTTATTGCACTTTCAACCAGACTCAATGCATTCAGATTATGTATGAAAAGAAAAATAAAAATGCATGCAAAATTATACAGATGTTGTGACTGATGTTAGTTTAGGGTGTCATAACATCAAAACCAACATTGTCTTAGACAATGCACATACCGAGATCCCTTCTCAAATGAGAAAAGGTCTCTAAATCTAATGCCTTTGTGAAGATGTCAGCAAGCTGATTGTCTGTTCCTATATGCTCAAGACTAAAAATCTTCCTCTCAACCAAGTCTCGAATAAAGTGGTACCTTATGTCAATGTGTTTGATTCGAGAATGCTGGACTGGATTTTTCGAGATATCAATGGCACTGGAATTGTCACAAAGCACAGTCAAAATTCTACTGTGCAGACCATAGTCTTCTATCATCTGGTTCATCCACAACAATTGTGTACACGCACTTCCAGCTGCAATATACTCGGCTTCAACTGTAGAAAGAGAAATACAATTCTGTTTTTTGCTATACCAAGATATTAGATTATTACCCAAGAAAAAATAGCTCCCTGTAGTCTCTTTCTATCCACTACATCCCCAACCCAGTTCAAATCAGTATACCCACAAGTTCAGTACTAGTGTCTTTAGTATACCACACACCTAATTCTGTTGTACCAACAATGTGCCTTAAGATTCTTTTAACGGCTTTTAAGTGTGACTCTTTTGGATTAGATTGATATCTAGCACACAGACACACACTATACATAATATTTGGTCTACTTGCTGTCAAATACAACAGACTTCCTATCATGCTTCTGTACATGGTGTTATCAACACCTTTACCAACATCGTCTCTCGACAGTTTCACAGTTTTACCTAAAGGAGTTTTCTTATGCGTTTCAGCTTCTAACCCAAATTTTTTAACTAAGTTCTTAGCATATTTGGTCTGAGAAAGGAAAATAACATCATCAAGCTGTTTGATTTGTAAACCAAGAAAGTACGAGAGATTACCTTCCATGCTCATCTCAAATATTTCGGACATTCGAGTGATAAAATCCTTTACCATCTGCTCGTTAGTGGATCCAAAAATAATATCATCTACATAAATCTGGACAATCAAGATGTGCTTATTGGATCTAAGGAGAAACAGGGTTTTTTCAACTTCCCCTAGTCTAAAATTCAAAAAGAGCAAGTGTTGAGTCAACCTTTCATACCAATCTCTAGAAGCTTCTTTTAAACCATATAAAGCTTTTTTCAGTTTTAAAACAAAGTTTGGTTTTTGGGGATCTACAAATCCTTTTGGTTGCTCAACATACACTTCTTCGCTTAAAACTCCATTTAAAAAAGCACTCTTTATGTCCATTTGATGCAATGATATCTTCATATGACAAGCAACAACAAGTAAAAGTCTTACCGACTCAATGCGAGCAACTGGGGCAAATGTCTCATCAAAGTCGATCCCTTCAATTTGCGTATACCCTTGCGCAACTAGTCGAGCTTTGTTCCTCATAATGTTGCCGGCCTCATCTGTTTTGTTCTTGAAGATCTACTTTGTTCTAGTCACATGAGAGTTTCTGGACGAGAAACTAAATCCCATACATCGTTTTTAGCAAATTGGTCCAACTCCTCTTGTATTGCCTTTATCCAGAATTCATCCTTGAGAGCATCCTCCACACGCTTAGGCTCTATTTTAGAAAGGTACAAAGACACTCAAATTTTAGAACAGTTTGTAGACAAACAGACATACTTAACCGTTTCTTTGAAACTTATCTGGCGCTTTCTTGTACTCCTTTCATCTAAGTCTCCGGTGAGTTGGCCCGTGGGATGGTTCCTCTGAATTCTGGATGGAATATCCCTCTGATGTAGATCAATGGGGTCAACTGGATCTTCCTCCTCTGGTTCAGAATCTGATTCTGCGACAGCTTGAGTTGATATTGGGTTTGATGTTGTGTTCCCAGAACCAACATGGATACCAACATCACTAGGCTCTCTGGTTTGGCACCTGCATCTCTGTTTTCAATACCTGTACTATCATCTATAAGAACCGTGGCATTATCTTGAGGATTTTGATCATAGACCAGATCATTATCCTCGATAGGTTTAACTCCACTTGTAAAATCGTCAAACTTGACATTTACTGACTCAAACATACTACGTGTACTAAGATTAAACAACCTATATGCATGACTATTTTGGGAATATCCCATAAAAATGATTTGTCACTTTTTGAGTCAAGTTTTGCAAGATGATTTCTATCATTGAGCACATAGCAAATACATCCAAACACATGAAAATAACTCAAGTTCGGTTTTTTACCCAACAACAATTCATAGGGTTAACACATGACCCTGGTCTAAAGTATACCCTATATATTATATGACATGCAGTATTCATAGCCTCAGCCCAAAAATATTTTGCAGTGCCATTAGAAATGAGCACAACAAGAGATCTATTTTTACGTTCAGCTATGCCATTTTGTTGGGGAGTGATTGGTGAAGAAAACTCGTGACTTATGCTTTCAGTAGAACAATATTTTGAAAAGGATGCATTCTCAAACTCTTTTCCATGATCAGTTCTAATTCTACCAATATTCACACCAAATCTCACACACAGCCTCTTTGCAAGGTTTTTAAATGCTTCAAAAGTATCAAATTTTTCTTTTAAGATCTCTACCCAAGTATAATGAGAAAAATCATCTACAATGACTAAAACGTACCTTTTCCCACCAAGGCTCTCGACTTCAAGTGGTCCCATAAGGTCCATATGAAGGAGTTCAAAGCAAGATGATGTAGTGAGACTCTGCACTACTGGATGTGGCACCCTGACCTTCTTTCCTTTCTGGCACGCCTCGCTAACAGGGATGATCTTGGTGTTGAGCTTAGGAAGCCCATTCACAGCTTTCTCTTTGGCTAACCTGTCCATCATCTTGTAGTTGACATGCCCAAGTTTTTGATATTACACCTCAGCATCACTTAATTGAGACAATCTGCAAAGGGCATCGCTATTGATTTGATAGCAATTATCTAAAGTCCTCTGACCAATGAGGATGCAATATCCATTCTCCTCATAGACTTCAAATTTTTCTCGATTGAATTTGACATTAAAACCACCATCGCAGAGTTGACTTATGCTTATCAGATTTATAGTAAGTCCTTGAACCAGCAATACCTTTTTCCAGTTTTACAATGCCAGGAACATCAAGAGTTCCTTGCCCAATGATTTTACCATTTGCAACTCCACCATATTTTGCTTTTCCACCTTGAACCTGACAATGTTGGAAAGTAGTTCTTCTGATCCGGTCATATGCTTGGAGCATCCACTATCGAAGTACTAGGCTCCAGGGACGTGGGATTTCAGGGAGGTATGGATCATATTGCAATTGATGTTATTTTTCTTGACCCAAACTTGTTTGAACCTGGTGTTGGTTTTGATGTTGGTAACATGGTAACCAACATGGGATTCAGCAGCCACCCTTGTTCTCTGAAAATGTCTTCTCTCACCAATAATCTTCCAGTAGAAAGGTCGAATGTGACCTGGTTCACCACAATGATGGCACACGAACTATCTCATTCTCTTCTTGTGATGTTTGGTCGATTTCTCTTCTTGGTTTGATACTTGTGTTGGATGATTCGATTTGTAGCCAATTCCATACTTTGAGGTTTCTGGGAAACTCATCTCCAAGATTTCGCCGAGCTTTGACTTACCTTGCCTTTGTTGAGATTAGTGATGGTTCCTTGAACCTTCTTTAGATTAGTGCTCACCATCCTTTTTGGTGAGCGACGACTCTAATCGGATAATTATGTCAAGTTGATCATTCTTTTCCTTGGTTAGCTTGTCCACCTCTTTCATGAGATCCTTGACCTTGAGTACCTATTTTTCCCAACTAACAAACAGTTGCTTATGCTCAATACTTAGCTGCTCGTACTACTCAAGATAATCAGTAGCCTCTGCATTCAGGCACACGATGTTAGTTTCGATGTTACCAACATGGATTTCGTCATCCCACACAACATTCGTAAACAGGGATGGAACCAGTTTAGGCGAGTCGGAATCATTGATATCCCCAGTGAAGTCTGTAGCAACCATACTCTTTTTCCTGAGAGTGTTAGCACACTCATTCTTGTAGTGTCCCCAACTCTTACATTCATGACATTGAACTTTACTAAGTGGTTTCGGGGAGCTGTATGCATTGGATACCGAAGGCGAGAACTGTGATCTGGCAAGAGTGCACCCAGTGAACTTTGGTGTAGGCACCTGCGGCTTGGTCTTTGTGCTTGATCCTCCAATATTGTTCTTCTTCATTAGGAAGTTATTAAAGCGTTGGGTCACATAAGATAATTCGTCTTCTTCAAGAGTGGTGGATTCCATCTTTTTCAGAATTCCTTTCAAATCAAACTCCTCATCATCTTCATCGTTGTCGAAGCTAGCATCGGAGGAGAGAGCAACATTCTTCTCTTTAGAGTTGGAACTATGGTGTTCCATCTCATATGTCCTGAGAGAGCCAACTAAGGCATTGTACTCTATGTCATCAACGTCTTTGGATTCTTCTAAGGCAATCACCTTCATACTAAGTTTCTTTGAAATGGATCTCAGTAGTTTTCCCACAAGACGTGTATTTGTTATTGGTTCACCAAGCTCTCTGCACTCGTTCTCAATATCTGAGAGTCTCATGACGTAGTCCATGATGGACTCCTTTTCATCCATCCTCATTGTCTTGAAGGTAGATGTCAGCATTCTCAGTCTAGATCTCTTCACGCTTTGGGTCCCTTTGACAAACGAGAAATTACACGCTAATTGACGGTTTAATTCCTGTGATTTTATGTGTTTAATATTATCATATATGCTTATTTCTCGTATAATTGTTATTATGAGCAATCAAGCACCAATCGTATATTTCTTCTTTATTTTGCAGTAATTGGTGCTATATTTATCGAAGGATGTCTTACAAGGAAGTAGAGAAACGAGGATTGACGAGTCGAGGAGAGAAAAATCAAGAATCAGGATGATGCGTCGATGACGCGTCTATGCCGAAGATGGACCGCATCAGTCGACGCGATGTGCGGTGTGATGCCGAAAGCTGGCTCGCGTCAGTCGACGCTATGTCGATGCTCATGTTCTGAAGCGTCGATGGGAAGGGCGTCAGTCGACGCTCATATTCTGAAGCGTCGATGAGAGGGTCCGTCAGTCGACGCAATGTCGACGCTCATGTTCTGAAGCATCGATGGGAAGGGTGTCAGTCGACGCTATGTCGACGCTCATGTTCTGAAGCGTCGATGAGAGGGTCCGTCAGTCGACGCAATGTCGACGCTCATGTTCTGAAGCATCGACAGAGGGTGCGTCAGTCGACGCCCATGCAGGACGACGCAGGCAGGTGATTCGCGTCGACGCCGAGGGCTGGTTCGCGTCAGTCGACGCTCCGTCGACGCCGACTCGGCAGAATTATTTTAGGAAGAATCTTGGGCGGCAAGAAAGAGGAATTCTATATAAACCCCGACCCTATTTCGTCCCAGAGGCATAATATAACATATCCTAGGTTCTAAGGAGGTCCAGAGAGGTTCCAACTCGTTCCAAATCATCCACACGCAAGAGAACTTGAAGATTGACGTTTCCAAGACGCAAGATTCAAGTTCAACACATCATCTCTCCTATTTTATCAAGGATTATGTTTGTTTATCTGAACCTTTTCTTTTATTTTCTTAACTCCATGAGTGAGTAAACTTATTATCTAGTTCTAGGGATGTTGAAACCCTCGTGAAACTATGTTTAATTGATTTATGCAATATTGTTGTTCGTTCGTCATATGCGATTGTTTGTGTTGTTCTATTTTCAATTTATGATTGCTTAATTCTTAATTTGGCTTGATCACCTAGATTAGGGATTGGTTATCTATTGCTAGAAATAGGATTGCTTCCCGTGTAATTGTCGTAATTACTATTTCTCTGAAGCAACTAATGATTGTAAATCGTTAGGGACAACACAACATAAGTTAAATAAACCGAGCTTGTGAGTTTATTGCTTAGATTAGCCTATTTACCTGATTCTTATTGCTGTTGATGGATTAAATCTAGAGAGCTTATTCTAGGTTGTTCATTGATTAGGTTTAATTAAAGAGCTTGTTTTAATTAAATACACATAAGGGTAAATTCGAGTAACAGAGCTTGTTGTTACTTAGGGTTTTTAGTTACATGTGATGAATGGATTATGATATTGTGGTTGGTTAAATGAGTGAATCGAGGGTTGAAAATGAACTAGAACTAGGCCTTTATTATTATTAAATTCTTCGTTAATTGTTTTCTTACTAGTTTAATTGCTTGTTATTTTATTAGTTAAATTAATTCATAATTCCTTACCCCAATTATTTATTTAAATAAAATACGAATCATCACAATCGAACCACACTCCTCGTGGGTTCGACCCTTACTTATCGCTACTACTAGTTAGTGGAGAGAAGCTGAGGAAAATAAATATTTAATTTGACGCTTAACGACGAGCGGTCAAATTTTGGCGCCGTTGCGGGGAGTGACGCGTTAAACTGTGATTTTTAGTATGTTAGTATTTTATTTTAATTTTAATTTTGTTTGAACGAATTGAACTCTTGTTGAGTGTTTTCTCAGGTGAATGAACTTGAGATCATCCGGGAAGAAGAATTTGCATTATTATCCGGAAATCAACAAGAGAGGCTGTGAGTTGAAGAAGAAGTCGAACTCGGAGCAGGTATTACCCAATTACATATCCGTGGARTCTTCGAGCGAGAGCGAAGAACGAGAAAATGAGACGATGGCTGCTCAAGCGGAACGAACGTTGAAGGAGTTGGCAAATCCCGACCTTCCTCAACAACCATTGTGCATCACTTTTCCAACGGTGAACGATGCTACATTCGAGTTACGATCCGGACTAATCCATCACCTACCTTCATTCCATGGACTCACTGGCGATGATCCGCACAAACACTTGAAAGTGTTCCATGTCATATGCACAAGCATGAAACCCGCTGGAGTCACGGACGAGCAAATCAAGCTAAGGGCATTCCCCTTTTCATTAAAAGACCTAGACAAAGACTGGCTTTACTACTTACCTTCGGGATCCATCACTACGTGGGGGGCTATGGAAAAAAAATTCTTGCAGAGGTACTTTCCCGCATCACGAGTGGCAAATCTTCGAAAAGACATTTGTTCGGCTAGGCAGGCACAAGGAGAAACGTTGAACGAGTACTGGGAACGATTCAAGAGGCTTGTTGCGAGTTGCCCTCAACACCAAATGGGCGAGCAACTTTTGATCCAATACTTCTATAAGGGATTGAGTCTCACTGATCGAAATATGATTGATGCCGCTAGTGGAGGCACCTTGATGGACAAGACACCGACAGTAGCAAAAGAACTAATATCGAACATGGCAGCCAACTCTCAGTAATTCGGCAGTCGTGATTCTTCATTGAAATCGGTAAACGAGTTGGGTATTGATTTACTACAAACCCAATTAAGTGAGTTGAAAGCCATGATGAGTGCGGGAGGAGCTCCAAAGGTTCGACCATGCAGTTTTTGCAAAATATTGGAGCACGTTACTGACGAATGCCCACATTTTTACTCAGCACGCGAGGCACACGTGAACGCCTTGGGAACCGGAAATGGGCAAGGAAGGAAGTACGAATCGTACCCCCACACCTTCAATCCAAGATGGGGCGACCACCCCGGTTTTAGATGGAGGGATCAGCAAGGAAATATACAGCAAGGGAATATACCTGGAAATCAAGATCAAGGGCCCTCTCAAGCTCAGCAAAAGGGACAAAATTTCCCGAATCAATACAACAACCAACAGCGAAACGAGAATGCATCCCCACAGTTGGATGAAATAGTGAGATCATTGGCAACAAGCGTAAAAGGCCTAGAGACCCAAATGAGTCAAATGGCGGAACACATAGTCAAACTAGAAGCACGAGGTAGTGGCCGATTACCTCCTCAAACCTAGGTGAATCCGAAAAATATGAGCGCTATTACGACACGAAGTGGTAAGAAAGTGGAAGGGCCGGCCAATCCAATGCTAGAGCCAGAAAATGAAGACAAAATGGAGGAAGAAAACTCGGAGCCAAAACATGCTGAAAAGGGTAATCCTAAACTTTCTAATAATTTTAATAACCCTGTTGTTTCTCCTCCTAGGACCGAGCCACTTCCATTTCCATCAAGAATTAAGAGCCAAGCTAAGGAATACACGGAGAGTCAAATACGAGACGTTTTCAAAAAAGTGGAGATCACTATTCCACTTGCCGACGCGATCAAGCAAATTCCTCGTTACGCCAAGTTCCTCAAGGACTTATGTACTAACAAGAGAAGGTTAAAGGGGGATGAAAAGGTCCTAATGGGAGCGAACGTGTCGGCCGTATTCCAAAAGAGCTTGCCACAAAAATGGAATGACCCGGGCATGTTTTTCATCCCATGCAAGATTGGAGACATGCGAGTCGAGCGAGCCATGCTAGATTTGGGGGCGTCAATAAATGTTATGCCACGCACCATTTTTGATTGTTTGAAGGTTGGACCGTTAAAGAAAACAGGGGTAGTAATCCAACTTGCCGACCGAAGCACTGCTTACCCTGATGGTGTAATTGAAGACGTTCTCGTAAAGGTTGACGAACTGATTTTCCCAGCCGACTTCTATGTGTTGAGCATGAGCGATTCCGCATCAAAATTGCCACCTATCTTACTGGGGCGACCGTTTTTGAACACTGCTCAAACAAAATTAGACGTTACTCGAGGCACTCTAACAATGGAATTTGACTGTCATATTTGTCAATTTAATATTTTTGATGTTATGAGATTTCCTGACTGCGATAACTCTGTTTTTGCACTTGATTGTTTTGAATCTCTAGCGCAGGAATTTCTAGAAATGCACAAACAAGATGAGCTCGAGATGGCGATCACACGAAGTTTGGGGGAGGACTCGCTGCTCTTAAGTTATTCAATTACCAAGCCAAACTGGGAGAACGAAATACAAGAGATGGTCTCGACATTGCAAACACTAGAGCCATTCACGGAGCCATACAATCGTACTGTGAACTTTATCAAGCTTCCCGAGTCAGACGAGAAGGGCGTACCATCCATCGTCAAGGCACCGGACCTCGAACTCAAGTCATTGCCTGAGCATTTGAAATACATCTTTTTGGGAGAAAATGAGACACTACCTGTGACCATTTCATCACGCTTAGATAAATCCCAAGAAGCATCACTGCGGCAAGTACTCAAGAATAATAAGCAAGCAATCGGATGGACCATAGCAGACTTGCGAGGAATAAGTCAATCCATGTGTATGCACCGAATTTTTCTCGAATAGAATTCTGTGCCATCTAGGGAGCCCCAAAGGCGACTGAATCCACCAATGATGGAAGTGGTGAAAAAGGAGATTCTGAAGCTGCTAGATGTTGGAGTAATTTACCCCATTTCTGATAGTCGGTGGGTGAGCCCGACTCAAGTCGTTCTGAAGAAGTCGGGGGTAATGGTGGTCGAAAATCAAGAAGGCGAATTGATTCTAACAAGGGTGCAAACGGGTTGGCGAGTTTGTATTGATTATTGTAAGCTAAACGCCATGACTCGCAAGGACCATTTTCCTCTTCCGTTCCTTGACCAAATGATTGAGAGATTGACAGGCCATTCATACTACTGTTTTTTGGATGGTTACTCGAGATATTTCCAAATTCCTATAGCACCCGAGGATCAAGAGAAGACTACCTTCACATGCCCTTTCGGTACATTTGCCTATCGCCGAATGCCATTCGGACTTTGCAATGCACCTGCCACATTCCAACGATGTATGGTAAGTATCTTTTAGGAATATGTTGGCGAGATTATAGAGGTCTTTATGGATGATTTTAGCGTTTATGGCAATTCTTTTGAGGTATGTCTTGAAAATTTATCTTTAATTTTGAAACGTTGTGTCGACACTAATCTTGTACTAAATTGGGAAAACGTCATTTTATGGTGGAACAAGGTATAGTTCTAGGACACATTGTTTCGTTTAAGGGAATAGAAGTTGATAAATCTAAGATTGATACTATAGCTGCATTGCCTTACCCCGCCAATGTGCAGGAAGTTCGTTCTTTTCTTGGCCATTCAGGATTTTATAGAAGATTTATCAAGGACTTTTCGAAGATCGCATCGCCACTTTGTAGGCTCTTGCAAAAAGATGTGGAGTTTGAGATCAATGAAAAATGCAAGAAGGCCTTTGACACACTGAAGGAGCGGCTGACCACTTCTCCAGTTATCCAAGCTCCGAGATGGGATTTACCCTTCGAGATAATGTGCGATGCAAGTGACTATGCTGTGGGAGCCGTGCTAGGACAGAGGATGGACAAGGCAACCCATGTGATCTATTATGCATCGAGGACCTTGAACCCGGCCCAAGAAAATTATACTACCACGGAGAAGGAGCTTCTAGCTGTTGTTTTTGCCCTTGAGAAGTTCCGTTCATACATCATTGGATCAAAGGTGGTGGTTTTTAGGATCACGCGGCCCTACGACATCTACTTACAAAGAAGGAGACGAAGCCACGACTCATACGGCGGATTTTACTACTCCAAGAATTCGATTTGGAGATCAAGGACAAAAAGGGAGCCGAGAATACCATGGCCGACCACCTTAGTAGATTAGTGCATGAGGGGGATGAGCTACAACTTGATGAGAGATTTCTTGACGAGCAACTACTTGCGGTTGAACACGTGGATCCATGGTACGCTGACTTAGTAAATTTTCTAGCTGCTCGTGTATTTCCAACAGGACTGACGAAAGCAAGGAGGGACAAGCTGAAAAGTGATGCAAAGTATTATGTGTGGGACGATCCATACCTTTGGAGGCATTGTGCTGATCAAGTCATTCGAAGATGCATCCCCGAATCGGAGTTCCATGCTATTCTTTCATTTTTGCCATTCTCATGCATGTGGAGGACATTTTGGATCGAAGAGAACTGCGCATAAGGTACTTGACAGTGATTTTTATTGGCCATCCCTATTTCGAGATGCGTATGAATTTTGTAAGGCATGTGATAATTGTCAACACACGGGGAACCTTTCACGAAGAAGCCAAACTGTTTCGAGATGCGTATGAATTTTGTAAGGCATGTGATAATTGTCAACGCACGGGGAACCTTTCACGGAGAATTCAAATGCCTCAAGTGCCCATAATGGTTTGTGAAATTTTTGATGTCTGGGGCATCGACTTTATGGGCCCCTTCCCTAATTCCTTCAAAAATATTTATATTTTCCTGGCGGTGGATTATGTCTCCAAGTGGGTGGAAGCGAAAGCCACCTCAACTAATGACTCGAAGGTTGTTGCACGTTTCATTAAATCTCGGATCTTCTCAAGGTTCAGGATCCCTCGAGCTATGATAAGTGATAATGGCACCCACTTTTGCAACAAAACGGTGGAGGCATTGCTCAGAAAGTATGGTGTTGCTCATAGGCTTTCTACGGCCTATCATCCTCAAACAAATGGACAAGTCGAAACTTCGAACCGAGAAATCAAGTCCATCTTGGAAAAGACCGTCAAAGCAAACCGTAAGGATTGGAGCATCAAGCTGAAGGATGCACTGTGGGCGTATCGCACGGCGTTTAWGACACCAATTGGGATGTCGCCGTATRSCCTCATTTTTGGGAAGCCATGTCACTTGRCGGTGGAGCTCCAACACAAGTCGTTTTGGGCCGTGCAGCAGTGCAACTTTGATTTTGATGGAGCTGGGGCGCTAAGGAAGTTGCAACTACGAGAATTGGAGGAAATRCYGAACGAAGCGTTTGAAAATTCGCTAATCTATAAAGAGAAGACGAAAGCGTTTCATGACTTGAAGATTTCAAGGAAGGAATTCGTAGTGGGTGAAAAAGTGCTACTTTTCCATTCTCGCCTTAAGCTATTTCCCGTTAAGTTGCGCTCAAGGTGGGTTGGACCGTTTGTTGTCACCCACATATTCCCGCATGGTGCGGTGGAAATTTTTAGCCCGAAGACGAACAAGACGTTCAAGGTGAATGGATACCAACTCAAACCGTATTATGAAGGGTTTCGCTCCGTTGATGAGGAACGGATGGAGTTGGAAGCACCACCTATGACTTGATCAAGGGAATAAGTCGAGCCAACGACTTTAAATAAAAGCGCTTGTTGGGAGGCAACCCAATGTTTACTTGTTTTATTTTCTATTTTTATTTTTATTTTTCTTGCAGCTTTGGAGGCGATGACTTGAATTGGATATGTGGGCCACTTTTCAAGGGCCGAGCATCATGATCAATAGGACCAAGACCCTCGACATTTCCCCGGGTGATTTCTTTTCCTACTCTTTCCTCATGCTATTATGATATGCTTGTTCTTGTTTTGCATTCGCTTGAGGACAAGCAAAGTTTAAGTTTGGGGGAGTGAGTTATTGTGGTTATATTAAGGAGTTTTGTACTAAAAATTTGATAAATTTTGACAATTTTTGTGATAAACATCGGGGGATTAAAAGAAAATGATTAAGAGTACTTGCTTGAATTTCCTTGATGAACTACGTTTTGGTTAAAGTCTTTAGTCGTCATTTGATTTAGAGGTTAAAGTTACGCATGTTAGTGCTTTTTGTGATTCATATGTGGGGCGTCAATTCTAGATTATTGCATTATTGATATGTACTTGTGGTTGCCGTACTTAATATGAGTTTGTGTGGGGCCTTGAAGTTGGCGGTTGCGTGATGATATCTCGTTAGTAGAAACAGAAGTCAAATAAAGTCCGGTTGGGGTATACCGACATGGTGAAAGTAGAAAATTGAAAAATCAAAAAGAATTGAGGTGCCGAAACAGCTGCCTATCCGTATTTATCAAGTGCATTCGCTTACAAATTTCAAAGAGCGAATTCCAATGAAGATGCTAGTAGCTCAACAATTAATGCACGTGCTCAAAAGGCGCATCACGCTATCAAATTCTCAAAACATATCGGAGGTGAACTCAATCAAGACAATCCTTCTATCCAGTGCCTTATCATCATTATGAAGTCAAGGACGGTAGTGCGGAGCTGCGGGCCTCAATTGAAAATAAAAATAAAAATAAAAATAAATAAATAAATGGGAGAGGATGAGATATTTGATCAATTCCAACGATGGATAGAGCCAAACCATTGAGTAGCGATGGGGCACCATAGTGCATTGACGTGACGTGTATAAAAAGGGGTTGCCAAGCTACTGGGATCACCTAGGCCAATACATGAAACGTCTAAGATTTCTAAAAATATAGTGGTGTCTAGAGTCCGAATAAATTCACTTGGGTGATTCGAGTGAGTTACTTATATTATGTTTGTCCTATGCTTTAATTCTTCATATTTCTTGATGACAAGCAAGGTTTAAGTCTGGGGGATTTGACAAACGAGAAATTACACGCTAATTGACGGTTTAATTCCGATAATTTTATGTGCTTAATATTATCATATATGCTTATTTCTCGTATAATTGTTATTATGAGCAATCAAGCACCAATCATATATTTCTTCTTAATTTGCAGTAATTGGTGCTATATTTATCGAAGGATGTCTCACAAGGAAGTAGAGAAACGAGGATTGACGAATTGAGGAGAGGAAAATCAAGAATCAGGATGATGCGTCGATGACGCGTCTATGCCGAAGATGGACCGCATCAGTCGACGCGATGTGCGGTGTGATGCCGAAAGCTGGCTCGCGTCAGTCGACGCTATGTCGATGCTCATGTTCTGAAGCGTCGATGGGAAGGGCGTCAGTCGACGCTCATATTCTGAAGCGTCGATGAGAGGGTCCGTCAGTCGACGCAATGTCGACGCTCATGTTCTGAAGCATCGATGGGAAGGGTGTCAGTCGACGCTATGTCGACGCTCATGTTCTGAAGCGTCGATGAGAGGGTCCGTCAGTCGACGCAATGTCGACGCTCATGTTCTGAAGCATCGA
>BMAC01000672.1:164608-211403 GCA_014905375.1 Phtheirospermum japonicum
CTCGATGTTCCGAGATCACGAGACGCACCCCCCGCTCCCTCTTAGAATTCACGACGCCTCGTAGCTTCGCGTTTCCAACCGAACGACTTGATCGATCGATCGTATCTTMGTTGTTTAGTCGAATTGCACGGAACGTGTGGATACGCACCTGTTCGTTCATGTTTTTCGACCGAAATGGAGCCATAACCTCCCCATGTGCCCGTGATGATAGGATTTGTTCAATTTTATGATTTTTTTATTTTTTTCCTATTTTTTTCTATTTTTTCTTATTTTTCAAAAAAACCGAGGGTCGAATAACCCTCGGAATATTCCGAGGGTATCAATAGACCCTCGGAAATCAGCAAATTATTTTATTTTTTTATTTTTTTAATTATAAAAAAACCGAGGGGAGCCATGACCCTCGGTTTTTTGGGCGACTTTTTTATTTATTTTTTAATTTTTTTATTATTAAAAAATCGAGGGGAGGCAATTACCCTCGGTTTTTTCCGAGGGTACAAGCGACCCTCGTTTTTTTGTTAATTTTTTTAATTTTATTTTATTTTTGGTTATCAAGAAACCGAGGGTATCCGTTGACCCTCGGTTTTTCCGAGGGTCTGTTGCCCTCGGAAATAACTCCGCTCGGAAATTCCTCGGTATTACGTTCGATAATTATGGCGGTAAGTTTTGGCGGCTAATTTCCGAGGGAAAAACCGAGGGGTCTTATTTTTCTTCGGAAAAAACCGAGGGTCTCAGTTTCCCTCGGTTTTGCCCTCGGATTTTTCCGAGGGAAATGAAACCCTCGGTTTTCCCCTCGAAAAATTGCAGTTTTTTTGTAGTGTAGATTCTTTAATATTTGGCTAAATTAAAAAAAAATTATGTTACTCATCTAAAAGGCATGCGCATAAAAGAAGTTGACCGCCTCTTTCCACGCCTAGGCACTAGGCGAGGCATTTTTCCCGCGCCTCACGCCTGGGCGCGCCTAGGCCCCGCCTTTTATCGCCTTTTAGAACACTTGTTATACGTGATGATATGTGACAAAAATTTAGAGTTTAGGTTTATTTTTCCATTTTAGGGTTTAGTTTTACATTTTAGGGTTTAATTTTGTATTTTTAGGGTTTAATTTCCCGTTTTAAAGTTTAGTTTTTCATTTTTTTATTTAATTTTTCATATTTGGGTCCCAACAAAAATCTATCATTTTAACACTTATATGTGATAGCTATATGTGATGATATGTGTCAATTATATGTGATAGAAATTTGGGATTTGGAGTTTAATTTTCAATTTCAGTGCTTAATTTTTATTTTAGGGTTTAGTCTTCCATTTTTTGGGTTTTGTTTTTCGTTTTAGGTTTATATTTTCCATTTTAAGAATTTATATTTAAAATTTAGAATCTTAATTATTTGTGACCATATGTATCAATTATATGTGATGATATGTATCTGTTAAAAGTGATGATATATGTCAGTTATATGCAATGATAAATTATATTACTGGGTGCACCTTGCAAGGTGTACCCAGGTGCATGGTATAATAACTCGTGAAATACGTTCCTCAAACATAATTCTGGAATACCCGAAACAAATGTGTGTATTAACGAGTTGTGAGAAATGGCTTGAAGAAAAGAAGTCAATTTTAACAAACCAAAAGATCTATATAGGTTCTTAAATATAATTAACACAATCCACCCGATATTACTAATTCATTGTATATTTACAATCTCATGCTTCCATGTGGACGCTTGTATGAATTTTCTTACATTGTCTCTACAATTTTTTCTTTTTTTTTTATAAATTTTTTCGCCTTTATTTTTGTTTCTTTTGTCAGATTACCGAGCCTATCTTTTCGGTACGCAAATTAATGCCTGTGTGTTTAACTAATTACTTGACATCAATTTTTTTATTTAAATAATTATTTACTCCAATATTTTTATTTATATTATGTAATTGACTGACATTTCTATATAGTGTCGTATTTTTGTTTGATATTTGTTGGAACTTATACTTTATTTGTTGAAATTATATATTAAGTTATATTTTTGAGAAAAAAATATTTTTTTACCTTGTATCTTTATCCTTGTTAAAATATTTTCAAAAATACTTACAGGTTATCCATATCATTTTTCTCTTCATTTTTAAATGTCACCAAAAAATATTTTGACATATGAACTTTGGTTTTGGTTTCTGATTATAATTTTTGATTCATAATCGATTTGTGTGTATGATTGAATTGAGATGTCAAGTGAAGTTTTATAAGCTCCGGAAATGAGTTGTGGTTAACATTTTACAAAGGAAAATGGTACTCTTTCTCGGTATGTATATTTTATTTTTATTCCATGAATTATATATGAAATAAACTTTTAATTTTTTTGTTGAATTCTTTTTTTTTTCAGTCTTCCTCTGTGCATGTGGTTTTCTGTTTTGGCGAGATTGTCTAAATTTTTGAAAATGCAAGAATTTTCTGTGTAATTTATGGTTTATTTCATAGAAATCAAATAATTGTTCATATGAAATTGACCTTTATTTTTAGAATTCATAATGGTTTGTAATTCAATTTTTAAAACTCTTCATTCTGCTGTCCTCATTATATTCCCACCAGATTTTAGTACTTATTTTAATTCTTATCACATACTGATTTCTGATTTCACAGTTAACTACCTAATTTTTGAAAGTAGAGCATATATATATATATTTGATTTGTTGATATTATTTACAAGATTAAAATGCATGATACATTTGGAATCTTTGGGATTATTTCAACAAGTTACAAATTATATTCTGATATGATATTACACATTTGAAGATAATCTATATTTTTTTATTTTGTTACTTTTCAACTTATTTGAAATATGTGAAACTTTTTTTATTTTGCAAAAAATAATTTTATTTTGAATAAAATTTATTGTATATTTTATCAAATCTAACATATCCCCACCTTTATTTTTATTAAAATCTTTAAAATAATATATGTTTGGAAAAAGTTTATATTCTCCTCTATTTGCTTTTGTTTTTCAAAATAAAATATTTATCTTTTTGCAATATTATTTGGTGTAGTATTAAAAAGATATTTCATTATATTAACATATACAACAAAGAAATACCCAATCCGTTCGTGTCACCAATTTTTAGTAATGTCAACTTTATGTTGCAATGTCAAGAGTAAAAGTAGAAAATAATTGAAAACTCTCTGTTATAACAAAGACGGTAGATATGTAAATAGAGTTATTAATATAATTTATAAAAACGCTTTATAGTGTGTAAATTAATTAATTTTTAATTATTATTATTATTATTATTTATTACACTCAATATTATAATGTATATATATATATATATATATATATATATATATATATATATATATATATATATATATATATATATATATATATTCTATATATACTCGTGTATTCACACGAGTATTACGCTAGTTAATTATAAAGATCTTGGTGAGTCTTCCATTTGTATGCATACAAGGCTAGGATTAGCATACCTCTTATTATCTATCGTATTTTTTCTGTTATTGATTATGTATTTGAGATTGAAAAATTTATTTTTGTACGTAAAAAGAAAAGAGTTTGGAATTGTAAAATTAAATACTACCCTTCATAATAAATATTACTCTCCCAATGCCCACAAATATAATTCAATATTTATTCTCGTCCATCCCATAAGCATAATTTATTATTTCATTTTCATCCATCACATAGATATAATCCACTTATCTTATCTAATATATCATTAATATTTTATTTTTACATATATTTTTAATTAATATATCTTTAAATACAATTCACATCTTGGTAAATTGAATATTACTGGAAAATAAACAAAACTTTGATATTTAATACTTCCTCCAGTTCAATTTATATGTCGTTTTAGTGTTCAGAATTTGTTTCAATTAATTGACGTTTTAGTTAAAAAATATCACATCAATCGCTTCCACTCCCCCATATACATCTGCCGCCATCCACTCCCCCATATACATCTGCCGCCACTTTTCTTGGAGAAGACAAGATGACAAGATTTTCCCTATTTTTTTCTTTGTCTAAAACATATGGAGTAGCACGTATATTTATATGGTATTAAGAGAAAAAATACTTCAACAAAATTACAACCATGAACATGAATGAAGAGAAAGAAAAATCAGAAAAAATCAGGATCCCATATATAAATTTGAAGAAAATCATGTGGGTGTGAACGCAGAGCAAAAACAATCAAAGGAATCGAATATCATGAAGCCATATCTCGATGGAAAATCATGTGGGTGTGAACGCAGAGCAAAAACAATCAAATGAATCGAATATCATGAAGTCACGCAGAGCAAAAACAATCAAATGAATCGAATATCATGAAGTCATATCTTGATGGTTGGTATTAATTTTAGATTATTTGTGCTTCAATTTAAAGAGGAAGATGAAAGGTATGGGAGTATTATTTTTTATTTAAGAAAGCTGTCGCATGAGGTGAGACGGAAGGTGAAAAGGGAGCATTAATATGGACAAATTAGTCTTTTTTTATACCTTTCTTAATAAGTGTGTTTTAGTCCCAAACGACATATAAAATGAATCGGAGGGAGTAATATTTACAATAATTTCAACACTAACTTTTTAAATTATTGATTGATATTACTCCATCCGTCTCGTTCTATCTGTCGCATTTTGAAATTTTTTTGTCTCGTTCTATCTGTCGAATTTACATTTTCAATAGATAATTATTGTTATTTTTTATTTTTCTAATAAAAAATAAAGGTTACTTTACTAATTTTACTTCTACATTTATTATTTTATATTTTTTATTATTCTATAATAAGAATATTATGATCATTTTATATTTATAATTACAACACTAATTATTTTTTTTAATTTTTGTGAAATAATCAAATGTGAAGTATAGAAATAAGGAAGTGAGTAACATATTTAAGAATAATACGGAATATATAATTTTTTAATTCGTAAACGCATAGTAACTGTTAATATTAGACGGATAGATCATTGATTACACACACAAGTACTATTGTTTCACTCAATTTAGGCATATTATAATTGCCAATTAGTATCTTGATGACTTTGTAGCACAATCTCGTAATGATGGTCTAATCGGAATTAAAGAATAGAAATTAAGGAGTGATAAGCATGATAGGTGGAAGTATGTTGGGATGTCCCGGGGTTCAAGGCATGCTTTAGGCAAAAGGAGTGTCTATTGGTCTAATTGTTTTCAATGAGTTTATTGAGTGAAACGAACGACGAATTGAATATACATATACTATTGATTAGGCGTGGGGAGAAGAGTATATGATTTTATTGGGGACAAAGGTGGCATATTTATGAATGTGTCTGCTAAAGTGGGGTACTCTTTTATCACCACCAATTATTACTACACACCACCCAAGTACATTCCCCATTATTGTTTTCATTACACGCACGTGACTCCTCACGTGACATCATTGCTTCTTTTAACCTTTGTCTCACACTCCCACTTGAATCACTTTTGCTGGATACGCACTCCCTCGTTGGAATGACAATTGGGCCGGATATTTAGAGGATCCGAACTTGCCCTCTCTATTTCATGGGTCGGATCGGATCATCATGTCACAGACCACGATAATTTATTTTTATTGAATTTAAAATTATTTTAATATATAATAACACATATAGTAATATAAAAATTAGATATAAAATGAAAAGTTTATTAAAATAACATATTAATTATAAGTTTTTATATCTTTTATTTTGCTTTACTAATATATATTACTCATAAAAATTATTATTTAAATGTACACATATAAAATATAATACTAAATATAAAAAGATTAAATTAATTATATGAAATAAATATATAAAATATATTTAAAAATAAAGGCGGGGCGGATTGGGTACTCGCAGGGTGGAGATGGTACTCGAACCTGCCCCGCCACGAGTCAAGGGGCAGGGTGTCTTAAATAGCACGGGTGGAGTTGGTGCATGATTGTCATCCTACTACTTTTACAAAATATAAGCAGGTAGACAAAAATACGGAAATTAAAAAGACAAAATAACTGTAGTTCAAACCATAAAAGTTTTGCTATTTTTCTTACTTTACCCTTAACTATAGTATTCCAATAAAAGTAAAATAAATAGGGGTGTTTTAGTCTTTTTTGTGTTATTTTATTTTAAAAAAAAAATAAATACCTATCTTTTATGAACGAACAAAAATGAAAAGCATGACAATTTTTTGTAGACAAAGGTAATAACTACTCTCCGCCCAATTCTAAAGTCTATTTGAAGTTTTGAACCTAGGTTGCACCGATTTGGATACGGAATACGATACAACATGAAAATAGAAAATGTTTATTTAAAAAAAAAATAAGATATGATACTACAAACATGTTATAATATAAATAACTTTTAATACATTTATTTCCTATAAATAAATTATACTAATTTTTATTTCAGTTAATCATATAAAATACTTACAAACTCATTTACAACAATTGATAAACCTAAAAAAATATAATAATAAATAAATAATAAATACTTTTTTTTTGAAAATAAACTAAAAATGTGAAGAAAAAAAACACTTCAGAGATATGTTCGGGCAGTGTCCCCGCGTGTCCTCCCATGTCCGAGCCATGTACATTGTCAAAAATTTTAAAAGAAGAAAAAGAAGAAGAAGAAAAATATGACACACGTCTAACACATGTCATATGCGTGTCCGCATCCATAGAGTGTATGCCACGTCTACGAAGTCAAAAATAAAGTGTCCGTACATCATAGTTTTGAACTTTCGCACAAATTTATAGTAATGCTTGCAAGTAAAATCATCACTTTTATTAATTATGTAAATAAAACCAAACCTTTTAAAAATTGTCATGAAAGACAATACTTTTATTATATTTTACAATGACACATTGGTATTTTTGACGCTTGTAAAATTATAGCGTTGCTTAACAAAACCCTCTTTCGAGCTCACTCCAACCGATGAATAACTCTATTTATTATTAGGGCAACACTCTTGTCAGGCCGTACTAACGGATCATCCGTTAGGCCAAAATTTCATATGAATACATCATAGTACAAAAACCATTACATTATAGTGAAAAATCAATACATCATGGTACCAATACATCATATTATAAAAATCAATACATCATAGCACAGATCAGAAATTTATGAAAAATTAATACTTTTGAGTATAAAAACTAATACATCATAATACAAAAACTAATACATTGTAGAATCGTGTCAGATGGCCTAACGGGTCATAACCCGTCAATCTGGCCTAACACAAGTGTTTGCCTTATAATTATAGTCGTCATGTGAGATTAAATAAAACTAAAAGAAATAATTATATCTTTTGCACAGTAACACTCAAGTCAAAGATAAATTCCAAGAGAAGAAGTTTCACATTATCTCTACAGTGACCACTGAAAACAAAAAGAGAAAATAGAAATGGGAATATTAATTAATAAAAAACAAAAATGCGAACAAATTGATTGTATTCGTACATTCTAAACTCAATACCTTTTTTTATTTGCATAACACTGTAAGAAAATGAGAATCGATATCATCAAAATATATTTAATTAAATTATTTTGCAAAATTTACATTAAGATTAAGTAATTTATTACTTATGGGTCAAGCAAGTATTTAAGGAAATATTTTATCTCTATATAATTTTCTTTTATATTAAATATTAATTATAAAGTAAATTTATGTTTATATCTCTTGCATGCAGGTGAAGCTATACGCCCAGGAAGAAAAGAGAAAAATAATAAATATGAAAAGTCGAGATTCTAATGTGTAGAAGTGGGAAGATCTGCAAGAATTGGAAATGTATTCGAAAACCCTCAAATATGGAAAGTATGTGATGCTCCTCACAAGTCAAAGTATTTGAATTCTATACATCGAAAGAAGAGAAGAAGGAAATAGAATCATATTTATTAGGATTGCAGTAGATCTGCAAAGCAAAATTCGACAAGAAAAGAAAAACTCGAACATGGAAAGTTTTGTGTTCATACATGAAGACTCTTGAAGCCGACATATGAAGATTTCCATATCAGATTGAGTTGCAACCAAAGAAAAATGATTCCTCTAAAGATTTTGCATCAAGCAAGAGTTGGACATCAAGAAGGTGATTACCTTCTTGGATGCGCTTTCTTGTTGAGATTGACATACTTGTACATATAGGTCTTAAGATCTCATTGTATACATCACGAGTTTTATACTTACATGGAATATCATAGAAAACTCAATAGCTTATTCTCTATTTGATTTCATAGTCTGATTCAAGATTACATTCTATATCTCCACATCACTAAAATACTGGAATTTAGGATTTATTTGTGAATTCAATACCTTGGACGAGCATATTTTTAACCTAAAAGGGAGTCCATAGAGTGCTAAAAAGTTCACATGTTAGTCAAAAAATTAGTTAGAATAGTTGGTATAATGTTGGTTAATGTAGGAGGAGTCTTATTTGTGTAATTCCAATATGTGCTTGTGGGAGGTAGTAACTATTATAATGAAAGAGCTTTGAGGGGAAATAGAACGCTTCTCCGTGGAAAAATACTTTTTATTATTTATTAATTCCACTTTATTTCATGTAACTATATATAATATTTATTTTTGCGCAATATATCCTTAAACCACCCTAATATTTTGGTTGGAACCAGAGCAGGTTTATGTTGTTAAATTTTAAGATAAAGTTCGAGTGGTTGATTAGCTTGGCAACCATGATGCATGACTCAATTTCGTGGCCTCCGCATCTGGATGGTTCTAATTATTCCTATTGAAAATTCATGATGACAATCTTTCTGCTCTCTCTAGAATAATGTGCTTGGGAGATCATCAATTTCGGATGGTCATGTCCCTACTTCAAAGATGCTTTTACGAAGAAGTTATCCCAAAACCTCGAGATCAATAGAACAACATGGAAAAAGCACTTGAAAATTCAAACTTATTAAATCTATATTCTATTTTGACTGTTGTAGATCAAACTCGGCATAAGATGGTGGTTAGATGCACAACTGCTCGAAATGCATGGAAAATTCTCAAACGACAAGTCGATTGTAAAAATCCCATTGAGTCTTTCAAGTTTCAAAAAGTTACTGCTACCTTTGATGAGGTAAGAATGAAGGAATATGAGAACATCGAGATATACTTCGATTTTGTTAACCAAAGCACCATGCTTGGTGAAAAGATCTCGCAAACTAGATAAGTATAAAAGAACATGAGGACTCTCCCTACGAGATTTTGTGAAAAGATTACTTCCTTGGAAAGTTTTTAAAGAGTCTAAACTTTGGATCTTGATGATTTACTTGAAGATCTTTGAACGTTTGAGATCAACAATCGATATGATATCGTGAAAAGTAGGGGTATGGGTATTGCATTCAAGACTATTGCTCCTATATTTTCTATGGAGGACGAGAGGATCAACTGGAGGATGCTGATTTTGATGAAATTACAACTCGCATCAAGCAAGTCTTTGGAAAAACTACTGAAGAAGAAGAAGAAGAATTGTCAAACTAGTGAGCCAGTTAAGTCCAACAAAACTTATGATCGACGGAATAATGACAGACCTAACAACGTCTCCAAAACAAAGTCTGAAATCATAAGAATCAGTGATGAGAATGTGGAGGATCTGAATACTTCTAATCTGAATATCCTAAATTTCTCAAAAAGATTAAATCATTAAGGGAAACGTGGAGTGTCTCCGATGGAGAAGAACAACATGATGAGGCTACACAACAAATAGGCGATCGGGCGATTTATTCTCACGAAAACCTAATTTGCCTTAAAACAACTGATATCGTTACTAATTCTAAAAAATGTATGAATTTGTTTTAATTTAAATGTTTTTGTGATTCTGATATTTCTAACGATGATGTCACATATCAAAGTGATGAAGATACTTTGATGTTTACGTTAGCAATTGAAAAGTGTATTCAGGTATAAAACAAGGTCAATGGGCTAAAAATGTTGCACTATCAATTTGAAGGGAATGTCAATGAATTTGCTTGCCTATAATGTGAAGTTCAGAATCTTCGTGAAAAAAAAATCAGTAATTTTAACGAAAGGTTGATTTTTACCTTTTTCTCACCAAGGAACAAGAAATTTAGTTTAATGAAGTTACTTCAAAACTGATCATTCTGAATTATAAATAGAAGTTATCAAAATAGGTATATGCCGAAAAAGATCAAGTCATCGAACCTCATAGAACTAAAATGTTTAGATTGAAACAAACTATATGTGAAAAAGATGCGAAGATTTATCTCTCAAGCATGAAGACTCCAGAGTGATAAAAGAACATAGTGACCTGAAGAGAAATTGTTCTCAAAATTATCGAAAGTTGAAGCTGAATCAGACGAGCTAGAGAAAGCCAACTAGATTTTGTAAAAGCTGACTTCTGGTAATTCAAATCTGAATAATTTGTTTAGCATGAGAAAACAGTTTAACAAACAAGGTATTGGGTGTAAATGTTAAACTTCTAACCCTAAATCTGATAACGTGGTTGTTTCTGAAACTCTTTCAAAATTTAAAGGTAAAAATGTTCAAACCGTAGATCTGGGCATGAAGCAATATCCAAAAAACTTTGTTGAAAATTTTATTCCTATCAATACAATGGACTCCAACATTAAAAAAAAAAAAAAAAAGACTACTGGGCAATCAGTTTGTGTACATTTTTTATTTTTATTAATCTTCCTCTTTTCTTTTTTGGTATTCAGTGAGTGTAGAAATAATTTGAAAAACTTATTCTCTTAGCATTTATCTTTGACTTGAGTGTTCCTATGCAAAAGCTAGTATTGTGTCTTTTAATTTTATTTAATCGCACCTGACTGACTATAATCACAAACATAGGTTGTTACTGTATCGATTGGAATGGGCTCGACTAGAGGGTTTAAATAGTGGTGATGACGTACCTGTTAAGCAACACTATAATTTATCAATTGTTGGAAATACCCATGATTCATTTTGCAAATTGTTATAAAAGTCTTGCCTTTTATGACAACTTTAAAAAGGCTTGATTTTATTTACATATTAAATAAAATTGATGATTTTACTTGCAATTAAGCCTTATTCTAAATTTGTGCAAAAGTTCAAAACTATGATGCACACAAACTTCATTTTTGACAGCGTAAGCGTGTCGGACACTCACCTTTGAAGAAACACGATTGCTTGTAAAACAAATTCATCTTCCAATGTTGTGAGTCGTATAAAATTATGTAATCGACAAGCGACTCATATATGAGCTTAAGTAGTCGTTCGAGATCTTCAGATAATGAATTTGAACTAGAATTCTCCGTTAAGAATGAAAGATAAATGGAGAAAGATTGAAATTTCCAAAAAAGTGAAAGAAAGCGTGACTTTTTTAATTGCATCGTGGAAGAAAGTTGACAAATTAAAAATGAATTAAAGGAAGAGTGATGTCAATTTATAGGGGTTTTGAATAAATTTAAAAAAGTAGCCCATCGGTACCTTTTTACAAATTTTCTTATTTAGAAATCAGATTTATTTTTTTATTTTTTGAATTTAATATTATTTCTTCAATTATAAAATTATGAAATTTTCTATTTTAATTGTAAGTCTCTTTTACGCTTTTTATTTATATATTTCTTTGAATTATTTGATTTTTATTTTTTGTATTTTAACAAATTATAAAATGAAGAAAATTGTTGGCCGTTGATCTACAATAGTAAAAAAAAATGTTATGACTTTTATTTTATATTTTTTATTTAACTTATATTTTTTTAAATTTTTTAATGAAAAAGGAATTACATCTTTGATTAATCTAGACTATTGGATCTCCAATGGTCCTTTAATCATAGTTGTCTAAAAAGTCTTGGCCCCGAGGTTGTCTTTCCTGCGAGCCCACAAACTTCGACCTGCCCAATCATCATTAGTATTATATTTTCTCGTCCATCCACGTAGGTAGTCGTATTCACCGCATGCACTTCTTTGTTCGTTGTGTGTGCTCTAATGTGTTTTCCACACATAAAATAAATAAATATAAGTGAAAGAATCATTTGAATATAGAAATAGATAATAAGAAAAAAGATAAATTTGGGGGGGGGGGGGTTGTTGTGGAGGAGGAGGTGGTATCCAAGTTAATTGTTAGACCATCACATCATTTGATGATGCGAACAAGTTTGGGTATTGAGACTTTCGTTATATCTCTATTATCATTTAGTCAATAAAATAATTAAGATTAAAATTATACAATGATTAATATATTGCACCTTGTGTATTACACGAGTTTTACTATTCCTTAATATGTTGGGCAATGTTTTCATGTTTTTAGAATGGGGCATGAGGTTTACGTGCTTCGATTCAACCATTTTTTGAATGAAAATTAGCCTGAAGGTTGCAAATAGCAAAACCCGCATACTTTGGGTTGTTAATAACAACAAAAAAACATTAGGTTGCAAATCATAAAAACGCTACAAGTACAGGTGGCAAAGAGTTTTTTCCCCAAAAGCAAGTGTTCCAAACGGGCAAGTAAAAGTCATCTTGGCTTGATCTTCGGGTGCGATTGCGACTTGATAGTAACCCTAAAACCCATCTAAGAAACAATAGGAATGATGGCCGGCTAACTTATCCAACATTTGGTCGATAAGTGGGAGAGGGAAATGATCTTTCTTGGTGACCGCATTTAACTTCCTAAAATCAATACACATCCTCCATTCTGTTGTAGCCCTCGTGGCCAACAACTCTCCTTTTTGGTTCTCAATAACGGTTATGCCTCTCTTTTTCGGCACCATATGAACGGGACTCACCCACTCACTATCGGCAATTGCAAAAATCAAGCCTTCCTCCAACAATTTCAGTTTCTCGGCTTTCACTATCTCCTTAAGATTTGGATTCAAACATATTTGGAATTCTCGAGAAGGTTTGACATCCTCCTCCAAAATGATCTTATGCATGCGAGTTGAAGGTCTAATTCCCTTAATATCTCCAAGACTCCAACCAATAACACCCTTATGAGCTTTAAGCACTTCAATCTACCTCTCGTCTTCTTCTCGATTCAAATTGGCAAAGATAATAATCGGTTTGATATCCTCTTCTTCCAAATTAACGTACTTGAGGTGAGATGGGAGAGGCTGAAGCTCGGGCTTGTGCCTTCTCTCGACCTCATTGGGGACTAATTCTAGTAATTCATGATCCACTCAAGATAATCTTCAAGCTTTTCAATGGGTTCAACTTCCAACCTATTATCAATAATCTCCACCTCCCCCTCTAAAATCCCATCGTTTCCCTCAACGACACATATACAATCCTTCTCACACAATCATTTGGCACATTGAAACACAATTGAATCGTCATTACGAACAACGACCTCATCTCCCTCACAACAACCTTCAACACAAACTCTCGGGCCAAACTCCCCCTCATTGCTCTCTTCCTCCATATAAACTAAAATTTTCATTAATCTTTCAAACTCTACGGGTTATACCAATATAATGGTATAAATACTAACCATTCATATCAAATAGTAACTGTGCTATTATGAAGTGTAAGTAATCATACATCAAACTTGTGAATTATAGATATAAGCATATATTTTGTTCTTAACATTACTTATCTTTGAAAAAGTCAGCAAAAGTTAACCTTATTTAAATTGTCATTGAAATGAAGTTAAGCGGGCTTTCATTCAAATGAACATAAAAAAAATTGTCTAACCCCAAATCATTGATAAACAAATTAGCCAAATAAAATTAGTTTAAGATAACTTATGAAACCAACTCTTGAATCACGTCAACGTGTAAGCAATCCACATGATAAATGCTTGATGGAATAGATGGCAAGTTAGACATAAAAAACGTGATCGATTCACCCGCTACGGACAAAGTAAGATTTTTCTTCCCAACGTCTATCAAACATTGAGTTGTAGCCATAAATGGGCGGCCTAGCAATATAGTGTGTCTGCGCCATCATTCTTCACCATGCCAACATCCAACACCACGAAATCTACTGGAACCACAATCCCTCCAACTTGTACAATAACATCCTTGACCACCCCCTTTGGGTATCTAATTGACCGATAGGAGCAAGTTCCAATTGTTTGTAAACCGAAAATGGCATCAAATTAATACCCGCCCTGGAATCAAGCATGCCATTAGTGACTTTTTCATTCCCAAGTGTGATATAAATACAAAACGAGACGAGATCCGCCTTCTTAAGAGCCAAGAGAGAAGGTCACAAACCACACTTGCCTCCTTATATAGATAAACTCTCTCATTCGTAGCACTCCAAGATTCTTGGAGGAAAGCTCCTTGAAGAACTTGGAATAAGTGGCATATTCCGAATGGCGTCACAAGGAAAGAGTGATGTTTACGTTGGACAATAAATCATAGAGCTTTTGAAATTATTCATCCTTCTTAGAATTTTGTAGCCGGGATGGATAGGGCATAGGGGCTTTAGAAGTTGGTGGCTTGTAGGTGTTCGAAGACTTGTGTAATCCATCGGGAAGTTCTGTTGCCAAAGTGGGACCTACGGGAGGAGTAAGAATAATTAGAATAGAAACCACCTCCTCCTTGGATGGCGGGGCAACCTTATTATAAACCACCCTACCACTTCTAAGGGTCGTGACCGCATGAGCTTGCGAAGGTTGTCATGGCAATTTGCCTTTTTCATTAGCTTGTTTTAGCATATTCACATCACTTGCTAATCGAGCCATTTTAGTGTTTAACCCATTTGCGTAGCCTCAAGAGCATTGAACCTAGCATTGAACGAAGCCAACGTAATGGAAAATGATTGCATTTGTTGCATAATGACCAAGAGATTCAGATCGGAAGGTGGAGTAGGAGCATTCACCGGAATAGGCGGACGAGACAGACCTACATGAGGATTAACACTCGCATTTGTATTGGCATAACTAAAATCCGGATGCATGCGGTTTCTAGGATGATGTGGAGGATTGTTATTCGACGAACGAGCAAAAGATGGCCTAGCAAAATCAGGTCCCGTTTGATACCCTTGAACCCCAGACACTTCCTCCGATTGAGGCATCGACATATAGAAAGAGGGATTTTATGGACAAGATGTGGTATCATGACCAATTATTCCACACGATGCACACGGAGGATCCGGTATTGGGCTAGATAACTTAGCAATTTGAGCCGCCATAGTCGCTATTTTCTTTTCCAACCCAAGCTCCCTAGGGAAAGAAGCTCCACTCACTTCATTAGCATTAGAATACATCGCTCGAGAAGATTTTTGTTGAGAACTTTCGGCTAAAGTGGTGAAAATCTTGTGAACCACTTGAGGAGGTTGATCCTTCACATTTACCCCTGCCAATGTATCCACCATATATTAGAAATGTGGGTCCAACGCCTCATAGAAAGTTTGGATTAATATCTCCTTTGCCATATGACGATGTGGACAACTCACGAGAAGATATTGGAAATGAGCCCAAGTCGAGTGAAATTGCTCATTTTTCGTTTGTTTAAATGAGATAATCTTGATTCTCAACTCGACCGTCTTTTCATCGGAATAATAATGATCCAAAAATATCACTGAAATCTCATTCCACGTATGAACCGAGTTGGAAGGAATACTCATGAACCATGATAACGCCTTATCTTGAAGAGCATATGAAAAACATCGGAGTTGAAGATGCACTAAACTCATCATGTTCGGATGATGAAAACTCGAGACTTGCCACAAGAATTGTCAACGGAATCGAAGAGGATCCTCTTTAGCAAACCCATAAAATATCGAAAGCCGAGCAAAGTCGAACAATCATATATCAATACCCATAACCTCGGGAGGAAGGGATACGCAAGATGAAATAGTCACCCCACAAAGGCTTTGCTAACCTCTCTCATAGCAAAGATGGGAGGAACATTTTGGGAATTGGGGCCCACACCTCCAAACAACGCAAATGGATCGGGAGTGCTTCTTGAACATTATTGTCAGAACCTCCATAACCCGGACCTCCACCATTACCATTAAGATCTCCATTCAGAGCACGATTAAAATTATAATCATGAGGACCTCCAAACGGGCCGCGATTCGGATTTTGGCCACCAACATTCCCATTCGAACCAACAAAACCTCCATTATACATATTCGGACATTGATTGGGAACACCACAACCCTCATACGGACCATTCATGCCCCTAAAGCCGTGATACCCAACATGGTTTACACCATGCCCTCCCATGTTGGGTTGACCGTTGCCGTTTCCAACATTGGCAACATGATTTGCACCATGCCCTCCCACGTTGCCAAAACCACTACCATTCATCCCATTCCCAACATGGTTTGCACCATGCCCTCCCATGTTAAGAATGTAACCCCATTGCCATAAGTATTGGAAATGAAAGCATTAGAAGAGTTAGGAAGAGGTGCGGTACCTTGGTGTAGGCCCATGGCGTGTCCATGAGTGGTAAAACCACTCCCTTGATTTCCTAAAGCATGGTCGTGAGGGCCCGTTGGATTGGAACTTGAAGGCCCGAACTTGTCAATTGGTGTGGAAGGCTCGAAAAGAACAACGGGCTCGGGATTAATAGAGCTTTGAGGATCATGGGCCCGTGGAGACTTACCGTTGGGATTGAGAAACGGGCCGGTGTTGGGAAGATTATTCGCCATGTCTTGATAAGGGACGTCTTAAATGCCTTAATTGCTCGGGATTCGAAATATAAGGAGCCAAATGGTTCCCAAGAGTTCTACGTCCGTGCATATACTCAAGAAAAACGTCAAATACAAAAGAAAGCTAAGAACTCAAAGAAACTACAAGAAAATCGAAAACCTTAACCAAGCCGAGTTGCAACAGTGCCATTTTGAAGTGTTGTGGTGAGTATATAAAAGAGGTTCATGGCTTGTATTATCGGAATTCAAGTGATCGTATGAATCAATGTGTTTTAACTTATGAAACTAAAAGAAAACGAAAGTAAAGCAAGTATTTCGAATGGCTCATGCGTTTGCCAAATTAAAATTGCAAGCAATAATCAAAATAAGCAATAAAAGCGAAGAAACAACGAAGTACAATCAAAAGAACCTAAGGTACAACTATGCATGCATGATCATGAAATATAAATAATGCGAATCAACGAAAATTGAAAGCACCATTGGAAAGAGCAATGAAAGTTGACGTGAAAGTTAAAATCTTTATAAAAAATAACTAGAAACAAGGAGTGGATCTAGGAATCTAGTCTAAACAAACTGAATAATTCAATTGAAATGCGCCACACGATGCAAAATGCAATACACCATCTACAGAAAAGTCGGTATGGACAGTAATTCATATAAAATTAAAACAGTTGTGCATTACAAGTTCGAATCCGAAGCACAGAGGTGTCTTCTGCAACTCCAAAAATTACCATAACCTAATCAAAAGAATCTAATGGTAGTTCAAATTAATCGACATACCTGTTGCCGGAATCCTATAATGTGTGCGTCGGATCTCGCCTGGTATTATGTGTGTCGGGTCAAACTCAATTGAAGAAAACTCAACTATTGATTTTGGTGGGCAGATCTGGTTTCGGTTGATGCAAAGTGAACTTCAAGTGGGTTTACTCTTTCGTGTGCAGAAAACACGTAGTTCTTCTCACGAGAGTATATTTGTATTTTCACAATTTATTCCAAACAATCACTCAATATAAACGATGTGACTGAATACCAACCACATCCTCAACACAGACGTAAAGATAAACAAATATTAAATTATTTAAATAGTGCTAACCTATAATGATAGGATAAAATTGTCTTCTCCCAACCCCGACTTTACAAACAAACCCTCGGGGTGATATAAATAGGGACACGGTCACATGACCTAATCAACTAAAAAGAAACTTCAACTGCCAATGGCAATAATGCCATCCAATGATTTGAGCTATTTATTTGTTTATTTCATTCGATGCCTGTGTATCTTTATCAGTAAAGTAAAAGAAAAGAAAGAAGGGGAAAAAAAGAATTTTATCTCAATCCCTTTTTATGTGATGTATAATGATATAAGTGTTTTGTTTTTCTCGTCATAGACTAATATTGGGGCCAAAATGATTTTTAAATAAAACAGGCTATTTGAACATCATATATTCTATATATTAATCTATTTTCTTTTAAAGAAATGGAAAAGCGATCGAAGAAAGAATCTCTTTGCATTTGTTTGGTTATTGTGGTGAAGTTTCTTCCCATCCCAGAATGCTTCTCCCCATTACTTAACTAACATTACTTTCACATATATATTTTTTAATATATATATTTTTCAAAAACTTCTCACAATTGTTCTATCTTCAAAACATTTTCCAATAAACTTCGGTCACTAACTAAAAAAAGCTTTGTTTCTCCCATTCACTTCCTACCACCACTTTACCGGAATATACCAACGTAGTCATATTTTTCATCAGTAAATCTCACTTATATAATAAATAAAAAAAATAAAATTCTATTATACATATCTGCTTATGAAACTTCGAGTTGACGTGTAATTTTTTTGATAGTTCGATTGCTTACTTGACGAATTTTGAAAATTTGAAAAATTAATAATATATGAAATTCTAATATCTACTTAATTTATTTTATTTCCTTTTATTATATTTTTCCTTACTTATTTTTTTTTCTTTTTTTATATCTATCTAATTAAGGTTTCGAACTAGTATCATAATCATTTTAAAATATCGTAACAGTTGACTACTGTTGAACATGACACTATGCAGATTACCGACGAATTTTAGCGAGGGATCTCATTCCCTCGATAATTACCGATGAATTAGTCTCTTGATAATTAGTCTCTCGGTAAATGCCTCAATATTCCAGTGTCAATTTTAACCGCCACAATTGCCTAAAAAAATACCGATGGATTTTATGTCTCTCGCAAATTTAGCACCAAAAAAAAAATTAAATTATTCTTTTAATGCTAAAATTATTGTGGGAATACAAAAGATCCCTCAATAATTACCGAGGAATTTATACTCCAACCTCGCCCGACATAGAACCTGCCGCTTAACCTAGCCCACAATGCCTAGGCAATTTAAGTCCCTCAAATGTCATGTAAGGAATTAAAACCTGCGACCTCATCAAAAAGAAGAGCGGCGTTACCGCCTCGCAAAGACAATTACATGCAGGAATTTATATATCTTTAATATGTATTAGAAATATAAGTTGAGTTATATTTATAATTAATTATATTATAAATGTATAATATTATTTTAAAGTGTATTATAATTAATTAATATTTATTGAGAATTATGTTATATAGAAAGTTGAAATAATAATATACTTAGAAAATAGCAAATAAATTAAAAAGAAAATATTATTAATTAGTATTGTTATTAAAAATACTTATTATAAATTATATATATACATATATATATATATATATAATATTCAAATAGAAGAAAATTACAAAATTTAGTATTTTTCATTAAAAATATTTATTATATTTATATTTTTATATATATTAGACATATCCTTTAAAATAATTATATATAAATTATCTTTATAAATAATTATATATATATATATATATATATATATATATATATATATATATATATATATAAAATTAAAAATCATATTTAATATATACTATATTTATAAATATTTATTACAATTTAAAAGTGTATTAAAATTTTATACTTTCCGTCCCATTCCATTTGTCGCAGTTGACCATTTCACGGATATTAAAAAAGATGATTGGTGTTATAATTATAGGTATCAAATGACCATAATATCCTTTTGTTTTTAAATAATTAAAAGTGTAAAATAATAAAGGTTGGGTAAAAGTAGTAAAGTAACATTTACTTTTTATTGAGAAAGTAAAAAGTAACAATGATTCTCTTTTGAAAATATAAATGCGACATATAGAATGAGACAAAAAAAATTCCAAATTGCGACAGATAAAACGGGACGGATGGAGTAATATGTATTGGGAATTATATTATTTATATTGAATTAAAATAATAATATATTTAGACAAGAAGAAAAAAAAATTAGAAAAACAAAATAAAAGTATTTGTATACTGTTATTGAATTTTTTTATTATATTATATATAATTATACTATAAATTATAAAATAAAAATATATAATTCAATCGGTATTTCACCGATGGTCTTTTAAAATCCATTCGTTGGTAAATCGGAGGATATCGATAAGTACCGATGAAAAACGTATGTCGATAAATTAATCGGTATTCTTTTCTTTTAGGTAGTGTAACATGTATAATAAAATCTCCAATACGTATAATAAAAATAAAATACACTTTTAAATAATATTATATAATTATATTATAATATATAACTTTAATGAAAATATTAAATATAAAATATAATATACAATACATTTTTTTCAATAATAATAGTCTTTTTTTGTAAATTTATTTCCCGATTTTTATTTATTACTATCTCAATATATTATTATTTTAATAATATATATACTATGGTTCTCAATAGTCATAATATTATAGATAACACACATTTATATAATAATAATATTTGTTTATAAATATAATTACAACATTAACGCAAGTATATAATAAATATTAAATATAAACAATGCAAACTACAGTACATGTAATTAATTTGGCTCAATAGTTCCCCTCACCTCACCCTTAAGGTCAGGGGTTTAGTTCCCTTTAACATTTCGGAAAAATTAAATGGACACATATGGCCATTGTTGGCGGCGCGGGCCTTTTAGAAAATAAATTAATAAATTACCAACTAAACAAATTTGTCGGTATTATTAAAAAACTAACATTAATAATTACCAAGGTTATATAAATCTTTTGGTAATTTTAACGTAAAAAAACCTAAAAAACCCAATTTTCATCATTAATTCCGACGGGATATATTTCATCATTAAATCCCTCACTAATTTACCAGGGGACAATAAAGTCGTCCGTAATTGTTAACCGACGATGGTTTTACAATGAGATTAATTCCCTCGATAACGCGAATATCGAGGGATTTTTGGCCTAACATTGAAGGAATAATTCCTCGGTAATTTTTTTATTTATTATTATTATTATTTTACTTTTTTTGTAGTGTAAGACATGTTGTACCATGCACGACGTGGGCATTCCTTGTCAAATATAATTAATTACATGTTTAGTTTACTATATATTACTAGTAACTTTTAAGTAAATATTAAGATTATATTGTAATTTATTTAAATTATAAATTTACGTAATTTATTTATATTATTTGAGATATTAAAAATATATTTTATAACATTTCTATTATGTTCTTCATTTTTACATATATAAAGAAATTTATTCATGATCAAATATTTATTTACCTTGTTTCATGATTTATTAACGATTCATATTATTATTCTATACTATTTTTGAATTTTCTATTTTTAAATATTTTAAATAATTATATATTTCATCAATAGTTTAATATATAAATTTTTCGATTTCATGTTTTGAGATTTAGTTATATTATATTATAATATTTTATATATATATTTTTGCAATTTTTTTAACTAATTAACTAATTATTTATTTATTTATATTTATGAGAATATTGTTAGGTAATTTGGATTTATATAGGGGTAAGAGTAATAATGAAAAGAAAATAATACAATAATACTTTTTTTTGAAAACATTAGCATCAAATAGCAATCGGCCGAATGGTCCGGTTGCCACCCTTGGGAGTGGCCGGCGTGCAGAATTTGACAGATCAACGAACATAACACTAGAAAAATACATATGGCAGTCGAGTTTTCATAAACTGACATTTGAAGTAAATTATATTTCGTTAGTAGATACATCATCTATGATACTTAGTTTGATTAGGACTTCAAAACTCCAGAATTTGTTATTAATATATATAACACTTACAAAATTATATGTATCAATTGAGCTTCATAGCTGACACTTGGGAATATATTATATTGCATGAGGGATTTTAGGTTTATCAACAATTTTACCTTTTGTTGATAAATATTTCCTTACAATAATTTTACATGCACAGGGGATCATTTTAAGCACACAATTTGAAAAGGTTCATTTAAATTATCATTTTCTTTCTTTCTTTTTAATAGTACCAACCAAAATTATTTGTATTGACATTTTGAGTGCTTTAGAGTCAAATTTGAGTGCCCACTAATTTAGTCCTCTCCCCCAGAAGGGTAGTCCACTTAATTGTAGTGCTTTCTTTTTCTTAATGATTTTCAATCTGAATCACTTATGCAAAAGATGAGAAAAGTTCATAAATATGAAGTCTGATTAGACGGGCCAATCAGCAATCGCGATAAGGTATTATTTGTAAGCTTTTACGCTTACTGATAATCTAATCATCACTTTTTGAAGAAAATGAAAGTCTAATTAGACAGTCTTCTGATCTTTCAAGATAAGGTTGAATTACATCACTAAGTTGTTGATTTAAGCCATGCACACGTTATGAATATGATAATGATTCCAGACCTTTGAGAAACTTAAGAATTAAGATTGTGAATTTGGATTTTTTTAGACTTTGTTTAACAAAATGTTATTTTCAAACTTAAACTTGATAATAGGAAAGAATTTAATGGCGTAATCAGACCGACACTATTTTTTTTTTCAATTTTGTTTTATATGTAATTCATTTCCGTGTGTGTGTATATATTATATTGGACATCCACTTAGTTGGATTATACATGTAGCATTTTTTCCCCAAAAGGTCAATGAAACATCATTTGTTTGATACTATCACTAATACTATATATGTCAATATCAGTTTTGACAAATAGAAGAATAGTATTATAATCCAAATTAATTGTTTATTGCATTTGATTATGGGCTCAATATCAATTTTCGTCAGCTGCTTATATATGTCGAAATAACACTCATTATTACTCTCCTTGAGAAATTAAAATATACGAAGCCATATAATAAAAAATGATCTTGACTTTAAAAAAANAAGTCAAAACAGTTTTATTAAAAGAGCACAGTGGGTGTGCCAAACCCTTTTACAAAGACGACTCCGCAATTGTAGTCATTACAATCAAATCATGTACAACACTAGAAAAATCTGAAACATTTTAGCTATATGTTGAAATAAAAATGAATCTTCTTGGTGCCAACCACGCTTCATGTACAAATTAATCTTGATTTTCATAATAATCCTGTTTTTCACACTCTAATCACGTCAAAAATAACTTCTTCATTCCTACACAGCTAGATATCCTAGATACTACACATTGATCATTCAATGAATAAGGTGATTAGTTGGGTTTCTATGACCAACATAAGAGAATCCAACACATTCTGTAAGCAACGAATGCCCAACTTGCGTAAAACAAAAACATTGTTGCTTTCCAAGAGCATTCTTTTGAAAATCTATCAGTTGATGATCAGTAGAAATATACGGAGTAAAAAGGTTAAAAAAGTAATTGGATATCGTTTTCTTTTCTTTTGTTTCGTTTCATTAAAAAATAAAAAAATAAAAAAATAAAAAAATTAAGGGAGAAGCAATTTTTTTTATTTAAATGGTGATTGAATATAATTTATGTATTTTTTGTCAATGAAAAAAGAATTATAAGTTATAACCAATCACTTTTTTGGTATTTTTTTTTTCCCCTCTAGGGAGCAAAATTTTTTCACTAATATCTAAGCACCGCCTAACTCAACACGAACAAAATAACAACCGACCTCAATATGTTTAGTGCGATCATTAAACACGAGAATCTTAGCTATAAGAAGCGCAGACTGACAATCACAAAACAACATCATCATTTTGGGATGCGAAATACCAAGAGAGGTCAACAAAGATTTCTACCACTCAAAAGTAGATATGGCCATAACACGGTACTCAGTCTCAACAGAGGACCTAGACATTGTAGGTTATTTTTTAGTTTTTCAAGAATTAAGAGAACGATCAAGAAAAACGAAGTAACCAGACAACGACTACGAGTCATAGGACACACTGCCCAATCACTATCACAAAAAGTATTTAAAGACAAGTCCTTCATAAGGCATAATAAAATACCTTAACAGAGACTTTAAATAGCTCAGAAACACAGATAGTAGTGGTCGACACCACAGACGAAGGAGTGGTTGGCAACGTAGACAGTCTGTAGGGTGGTCAGCACTACCAACGGTAGAGGGGTCAGCAACACAGACAGAGGAGTGGTCAGCGGTGCCGCTCCATTCCTAAATCCACCATGACCATGCGCTAAACTACCAGCGCTATCAATACCCATATTTTCAACATCTTCAATAACATCTTGGATAATATACTCTTCATCATCTCATAATGGGGGTTGGTCATTTCATTATTTCATGATCAGGAAGAGTCTCAATAAATAAAATCTTGTCCTTAAGAAACTGCACACCACAAAAAATGCATCTCCATGACTTCGAGCCCCATTTATCCTTAACACAAGGTCTATTCGCAGCACACACACACATACTATCATACAAAGGGGGTTGATCAAATAAACATTCATGAAGCATTTTTTCAGACAACATGGAAGTAAGAGTTCTATTAATAAGATGAAGTACTGAAAGAAAAACTGCGAGCTCATGGCGAGCTAATATTATGAAGAGCGAGCTAATATTATGAAGAGCGAGCTAAAGTGAGTTGAGAATGTATTGCGTGTGTACTTGAGTAATATCTTTCATACATTACATAAATGAATTACATGGCAATTTATAGCAACACAGATGACTGAGGTTGCCCTAGATCCTACGGCCAGATTTGATATAGTAGATCCTACGGCCAGATTTGATATAGTAGATCCTACGGCCAGATTTGACATAGTACATAAAATAACGGAATGATGTAAACTTGTGGCTCATATTGTTACAGTACAATTAACAGCTGTAGCTGACTGTACTGTACTAATTTAGGGCTGTCGTCATCTGACGTCCTATAGGCTCCTGATGCTGAGACCTGTCAGGTCGGTACTCACTTGACTTGAATCTATCAGGTTGTAATCCATGTGACCTGGATCTGTTGGGTCGCCAGTTGAACGACCTATAGCTATCAGGTCGCCACATCGTTTCGAAGTCCCGCGACCTACTCCCTTCAGGTCGCTGTGGCCTGTACTGTTGTTTAATACGGCCCCTCAATTCGAACGAGCTCTTGGATAAGATTCTCAATCTATCTCTGAGCTTGGTAAAGAATTGCTCGCTGAAAGGTTTAGTCAGAATATCAGCTATCTGTTCTGAAGAAGGAACATGTTGTACTGCGAGCTGTTTTGAAAGAATCTTGTCTCTAACGAAATGAAGATCAAGTTCGATGTGCTTGGTTCTTGCATGCAGGACGGGATTTGATGCCAGAGCAATCGTGCTGAGATTATCTACCCATACGGTAGGTGTGCGAGCTGATCCAATCTTCAATTCCTTGAGCAGATAGCCTATCCAGGTCATTTCTACCACAGTGTTCGCCAAGCTCCTGTATTCTGCCTCCGTGCTCGACCTCGACACAAATCCCTATTTTTTCGAACTCCAGGACACAAGATTATTGTCAAGATAAACACATGAACCACTGATGGACTTCCTATCATCGTGGTCGGCAGCCCAATCTGAGTCCGAAAAACCATTCAGATGAAAATTTTGTGCTTTTGTTATTCTCAACCCATGGTCAATAGTGCCCGCCAAATATCTCAAAATTCGCTTCAGTGCTCGCCAGCTCGTATTTAAGGGATTAGCCATGTATTGGCTAACCTTGTTAACACTGAAGGATATTTCAGGCCGCGTAATAGTGACATATTGCAGAACTCCGACTAGGTTTCTGTAAAGAGTAGGGTTTATGCCCGCGCTGCTCCCTTTGAATCTGGATAGGTTATTTGAAGTGATCATTGGAGTTGGGACCGGCTTACATGATAGCATATTAGCTCTCTTGAGGAGCTCTCTTATGTATTGCCCTTGACTCAAATGCAATTCATCATTGGATGAGGTAAAATGGATTCCCAAAAACTGTTTAACATTACCCAGTTCCTTTAGCGATAGAACCTTCTTTAAGTTGGTAACTACCGAAGCGACCTCGTTCTCATCGCTCCCTGTGATCAGTATGTCATCTACATAAATGAGGAGATAAACTCTTGACCCATTCTTTAACCTGTAAAAAAGGGAAGCATAAGCTTTTGAACCTGTAAATCCAAGACCTTGGAGTATTCCTTGAATCTTGCCAAACCATGCTTTGGAGGCCTGTTTAAGCCCATAAATGGCTTTGGTGAGTTTGCATACAAGTTGTTTGTCTTTTTGTTCAAAACTGGGAGGCTGTCTCATGTAAATCACTTCCTGCAGGTCGCTATGTAGGAATGCATTATTAATATCAAGATACTTAACATTCCATCCACAAGAAACTGCAATGTTTAAGATTATCCTTATTGTTGTCGATTTGACAACCGGGCTGAACGTTTAAGAGAAATCAAAACCAGCTCGCTGAGAGAAATCTTGAGCAACCAAACGCGCTTTGTGTCTAGCAACTGATCCATCAGTGTTTCTCTTGGTTTTAAACACCCATCTGCAACCAATTATGTTTCTCCCCTCAGGTGCTGGAACTAATGTCCAAGTGCGATTTGTAATAAGTGCATTGTATTCAGCCTGCATAGCTTGTTTCCAAACTCTAATCTGAAGGGCTTGGTGAGCATTCAATGGTTCATCATCTTCATTGATGACCTCGGCTGATAGTATCTTAGGCTTGTGAATACCAGCCTTGGACCTGGTCAGCATGGGATGGAAATTATTGGGTGGACATGGTTGAGAGGGTCCACAGTGAGCAGGGGAAAGAGGTGGCAATTGAACAACGAGAGGAACCGTAGAGTTAGAGCCTTGAGGCGAGCTACAGTCACTTCGCGGAGGTGAATGGTGGGAAAGAGGAGCATAGTCAGGCGGTGTAACCTGAGATGTGGGAACATCGTTCAGAGGTGTGGATGGTGTGTCTAATTGAGAGGATGGAAAGGGAAGAATATGATATTGAGGTGGTTGCGAATGTGTGGGTGGTAGAGGCGATAAACTATAGTGTGGAGAGTTAGCGACCTGTTTGGACCTGTATGAAAATTCATGCTCGCTGAACACAACATTTCTGGAAATTATCACCTTCCCAGATGGTAACAGAATTTTGTAACCTTTATACTGAGTGCTGTAACCAAGGAAAGTACATGGAAGCGACCTGTGTTGAAGTTTATGGGAATTATAGGGTCTGATATGCGGATAGCAGAGACAGCTAAAAACCTTAAGAAAGTTATAATCAGGTCACTGATTGAAGAGACACTCAAGGGGATTTTTGTAAAGATTTGCTTTGCAGGGAATTCTGTTAATAATGTAGGCAGAGGTAGTGAAAGCATCATCCCAGAATCTGAGAGGTAAGTTTGAGTGAGCGAGAAGGGACAATTCCATCTCCACGATGTGCCTATGCTTTCTTTCAGACACACCATTTTGTTCTGGTGTGTAAGGGCAAGATATCCTATGATTTATACCACTGTCTTGAAAAACCTTAGCAAGAGGTTTATATTCAGTCCCCCCATCGGATTGYAAATTTTTGATTTTGTAGTTTAATTGATTTTCAACAAGATTTTTAAAATGGACAAAAGCATCTGAAACTTCGGATTTGGATTTGAGAAGATAAATCCATGTATATCTACTGAAGTGATCGATAAAACTCACGTAGTAAAGAAAACCATTCGATGATTTGATAGGGGCAGGTCCCCAGAGGTCAGAGTGGATGAGCTCAAGTGGTTGAGAACTAACAAAAAGAGAATTAGGAAATGGGAGTTTGTGACTCTTTGCTAACATACAAGCTGAACATAAAGATAAACTTTTATTAATGCTGTTATAAGGGATATTACAGCTTTTCAGAGCCTTATCTATTACATCTTGACTAGAGTGACCTAATCTAGAATGCCATAGATCAGAAACAGGCTCTTTATTCTGAGAACTTGAAACGAAAGAAGTCTGAGCAGGTCGCATGACAAAAGGTGGTGCAGATGAGGGATGATAATCAGCTCGCTTTGTGGTATGTAGATGAAAATGATATAGTCCATCTTTAACTGTCCCTTTGAGTAAGATGGCCTTGGTGGTTTTGATCCTTAATGAGACAATAAGAAGGATGGAATTCAAAAAAGACATTATTATCAGAGGCAAAATTGGAAACGCTGAGCAAATTTTTAGTGATTGAGGGAACATGAAGTAGATTTTTGAGTAAAAAGGTCTTAGAAGTGAGAGGAGTTTTGAGAAAAGAGTTACCAATGTGGGCAATGTTCACTCCAGCTCCATTTCCCATTTGGAGCCTGTTCCCTCCAGAATATTCAGAGGCCACATTCAAGTTCGCGAGGTCGTTTGTTACGTGCGCAGTTGCTCCAGAGTCAGGAAACCAGAGAGTATCAGGGTCATATTCCGAATGCGAGCTCGTGCTTCCAGCATTCCCAAATTGTGCCATATGCAGCGAAGGGTTTCGAACTGACTGCTGGACGGATTGAGTGTTACTGTAGGAGTTGTCATTCCTGTACCAGCACCTATCTGCTGTGTGTCCAAAAATATAGCAGATCTGGCAGACAATTCTATCTCCTCCATTCATCCTTCCTCCGCGACCTCTTCTTCCTCCTCTACTTCCTCTGAAGCTGTTTCTTCCTCCTCTGCGACCTCTTGAAAATCCTATGTTCTGTTGGTAATTGTTGTTGACTCTTGCAGTGTTGACCTGTGTAGCAGCATTGATGGATGGCTGGGACCCTTCCGTATTGACATACGAGGTATTGCTGTTGTTGGTTTCTAATCTGGCCTCGTAGCTGAGCAAAAGAGCATGCAGCTCGGCTATCGTGTAGGGTTGCGGCCTGGACGTCACGTTAACCATCACTGAGTCGTACTCGCTTCCTAGTCCGGCCAAAATGTGCAAGATTTGGTCTTTCTCGGAGATCTTGTTCCCCGCGGAAGCTAAAACATCACAGCAAGATTTCATCTTTCCCAGATACTCTTTCATAGACAGTGCATTCTTTCTTAAGGATTGCAACATAATCCTATACTGCATTATCTTGGCTTGAGACTGCGTGGCAAAATTATTCTCAAGAGCAGACCATATTTCTTCAGATGTATTGAAGCCAACAGTTAGAACAAGAATACTCTCACTTAAAGAGGATAGAATCCATGAGGCTAAGATTTGATCTTGCCTTTCCCATGCAGAGAAGAGGGGATTTATCTGATTTTCTTCATCGGTTAAAAATTGTGGTGGTGCTGCAGATCCCTTCTTGATGAACACTTCAAGACCATAGCCTTTGATGGTCGTCAAGGCTTGTTGTCTCCAGATTAAATAATTATTTTCATCTAACTTGGTTGAAATGAGTTGACTTTGGGGATACAAGATCTGTGGTAGAGGTGAGGAATTTTGGGTTGAGGAGGAAGAGCTAATGTGAGACATTTTGTAAAGAAGAACAGAGTCAGGCCTTCAAACCTGCTCTGATACCATGAAAGAAAAACTGCGAGCTCATGGCGAGCTAATATTATGAAGAGCGAGCTAAAGTGAGCTGAGAATGTATTGTGTGTGTACTTGAGTAATATCTTTCATACATTACATAAATGAATTACATGGCAATTTATAGCAACACAGATGACTGAGGTTGCCCTAGATCCTACGGCCAGATTTGATATAGTAGATCCTACGGCCAGATTTGATATAGTAGATCCTACGGCCAGATTTGATATAGTAGATCCTACGTCCAGATTTGACATAGTACATAAAATAACGGAATGATGTAAACTTGTGGCTCATATTGCTACAGTACAATTAACAGCTGTAGCTGACTGTACTGTACTAATTTAGGGTTGTCGTCATCTAACGTCCTGTAGGCTCCTGATGCTGAGACCTGTCAGGTCGGTACTCACTTGACTTGAATCTATCAGGTTTTAATCCATGCGACCTGAATCTGTTGGGTCGCCAGTTGAGCGACCTATAGCTATCAGGTCGCCACATCATTTCGAAGTCCCGTGACCTACTCCCTTCAGGTCGCTGTGGCTTGTACTGTTGTTTAACAAGTACAATTAAAACACATTCCCCCAATAATACTTAGGCAATTTATCTTGAAAACATAAAGCACGTGCAACATTAAGAATATGCCTTCGTTTTCGTTCAGCTTTACCATTTTGATGTGCAGTATCAACACAAATGGTTCGATGTATAATCCCTTGTTTAAGAAAACAACCTTAAGCTCAAAACCTCTTGATCATTATCACTTTCAACAATTTAATCTTTTTATTAAACCGAGTTATGACCGTTGCATAAAAACCTTGAATTAATTTCCCAACTTCATACTTCTCAATCATTAAAAACACCCAAGTCGCACGAGAATAGTCATATATAATACTAAAAAAATTGAGAATTACAATTAGACAATAATTTATTGGGACCTCAAATATCATAATGAATTAAATCAAACACACCAAATGATTTATTCATAAAAGAGAATACTTACGGAGTTGTTTACCCATAAATTTGACAATCAATGCCACAATCTTTATTTAAAAGACTACCACTGGCACCTCCAAGTAAAGAAGATACAACTTTCATTGAAGTATGAACTAACCGTCTATGCCATAAAATACTCGCATCTGTAACTCTGACTTATTTATTTGTAGAAGATGAAATGACTTGAAGTATGACCTAACCGTCTATGCCATAACATACTCGCATCTGCATCTGTACCCCCGTTACAACGAGGTGCCTCAAAGTGTGGTCCTGTATAGTACATAAAAATTAATGTAGTTTTGTTGGATTAATAATTGAGACACAAACAACAAATTACAAGTGAGGTTAGGAACATAATGAACATCCTCCAAACCTAAACTATCACTTAGTACAATACATCCTTTTATTGTAACACCGGTACTCCTCCCGTAGGCAGACCGACAAGGGATGTGATAATCATCACTTCATGCATGTTTTTAGTAGTTTTTATGTGATTAATGTTGAGTTTTTGTGTGTCTTTTGGTAGTATTATGGTATTTATTGTTCTTTTCCCTTTTGGTTTGTATTTGTGTAGGAACATTGAAGAGGAGAAAATTTGGGCGAATTTAGAGTGCAGTGATAGTCATGTATAAAAGTGCATGAGTCGAGGGGACGAAACGGAAATTAAGAATGCGCAAGCGGAGTTAAAATATCAAAAAATCAAGGAAAATATGCCATGGACGTATTTTAAAACACGCCCATATTTCATAGCATAGAGAAAAGATAATAGTAAGAGTACAAGAGAAAACAGGGCCTGAACTTGTTTTTGTACCGGTAGGCCATTTTTGAAAAACATGGCCAGACCGTGTTTTTGCCAATTTGGCCGTGTTTACGTCCTGCTAGCCATGTTTCTGACTGAATAGTGCGATTTTATGGTTTTGGGCCTCATTTTCTCTATTTTTTGAGGGGCTATTAAGAGAAACACTTGGGGAACTATAAATAAGAGCCCCAAGACGTTTTTTTAACATAATCTTGGAGACTAGAAGATTGAAACAACAAGAAAGAAACAAGTAGGATAAGAGATTGAAGAAGTTCTTGAAGAAAACCTCACAAATACTTCGAAGATTCGCTAGGAAAGTAATTTTATTTTTGGTTTGAAAACTAAAACTTGTACACATGATTTCTCCTTTCTTGGATTTATCATTTTACACTTGTTTTGATTTCAATTCAAGCATGAACTAAACTTCTTATGTGTTTGGATTGAGATGAACACTAAATTTAACTTATGATTGTGTATTGGTTGATTTATATTATTTTACGCTTTTCATTCGATTTGATTATGCTTTTTTTTAATCAATTTTCTCAACTCGATAATTCCAGTTTATTGATTGGGTTTGTTTTGTTCTTTACTTTTAATCAAACGAAACGAAGAAGAGTAAGAACACACACAAGTAGAAGGAGTTGCATGTAATCCTAGATATAGGACGACATAAATTCTCCAGATTAGGGTGAAACCTAATAGGTAAATTCAATTGTTCTCATATCTATCTTGGGGTTTTAATTAGGAAGATATTCCAGTTAATCAACTCGAGTTATGATTATTTCACTCGAAACTCGATGTTTAAAACTAAAATAGAGGATTTCTATGGTCTTTGAAAGCGTGGAATAATATGTTGGTTTAGTAGTACTTAAGGTAATATGATGATTTATTTGGGTACAATCACAAGGTGGATTTAGCGAGATTCGACATTCAATCATTCTCACTTATTCATTCTAAAAAAAAAAAAACTTCTAACTTTTCAGCTAGTTTAATCACTTGTTTAGTTTATTTACATATCTTAGTTAAGTAGATTATTAAAACAACTTTTAATTGGGTAGATTAATTAATAAAAATATGATTAGTACAATTAGTTTCAATCCTCATGGGAACGATATCTGGTGCTCTAGAGCTATACACTATAAATAACGGGTGCACTTGCCGAGACTTTTATAGAGTATTTTTTTAGTCATCAAGTTTTTGGCATTGTTGTTGGGACTGCGATATTAGAAAAGCTTTATTTTTATCACTTTAATCATTTTTTTCATCTTATTCTATTTCTACTCATTTGCGTTTTACGGTTGTCCTTCTCTTGTTTCAGGTGATATTCCGTTAGTGCATGCTTACTCATGCTCAAAAGCGCGCATTGGAGGAACTCGCTACACGTATAGAGGACATTAAGGTGGATGAGAAAGACGAAGAGATCTTGTTAGCCATGGACACACAAGAATTGACCATGTACAACTACGCCAAGCCATCTCTCGATGGGACGGAATCAAGTATAGCGAGGCCATGCGTTAATGCCAATAATTTTGAGATTCAATCTATCATCATACAAATGGTGTAAGAGACAGTTCAGTTTGAGGGGCTACAAGATGAGGATCCTAATAGCCATATTGAAAATTTTCTCGAGATTTGTGATACTTTCAAGACCAACAGGGCCCCCGATGATGCTATTTATCTACGACTTTTTCCCTTTTCCTTGATAGGTCGAGCCAAGCAGTGGTTGAAAATGCTATCAAGAGGGACCATCACAACTTGGAAGATGATGAAGGAAAATTTTTTGAACAAATATTTTCCACTGGCAAGACCGCAAGACTAAGAAATGAGATATCTTCATTTTCTCAAGTTGATAATGAGACTTTGTATGACACATGGGAGCATTTCAAGGAGCTCTTATGCAAGTGTCCACACCATGCATTGCCTCTTTAGATACAAGTCCAAACCTTTTATAATGTGTTGATGAGCTTGACGAGATAGATGATCAACGTTGCAGCAGGTGAGACACTAAATAACAAGACCTCTGAGGTTCCTCAAGAATTATTTGAAGAAATGACATTGAATAGGTATCAGTAGCAACCGGCTCGAGGTAAGAAGAGCGATCCAGCCGGGTAATGTGGATACGATGGTGACTCTAGCCGCCCAAGTCGAGGTGCTGAGTAAGAAGTTTGACACATTTGTCATGCCTACTCCAAATATGAAGGGACTTCTCTGTGGAACTTGTGGTGGTTCTCATTTGAATCATGATTGCCCAATTTCAATACCTTTTGAGCAAGTAGATCTTGTGGGCAACAACGATCAAATTCTGAGTAATAATCCATATAGTAAGACTTATAATCCCAGATAGAGGCAACATTTAAATTTCTCGTGGAGCAACTAAGCCCAGTAACACCGAGCCAAACCCAAAAGAATATGTTAATGTTATTAACCTCAGCAGTGTGGGCATTTGGAGGATTCACATCTAAGAAGGAATGAAGTCGTAACTCTGAAAACCATCACTGATGAGGGGTACCCACGCGTGGAGCCGAAGAAGATTTTGCCTGAGTACAAGCCAAAAGTTCCTTATCCAAGTCGACTCTATGAAGAGAAGAAGGAGAACCGATTCGGTAAGATTCTTGAACTTTTTAAACAATTACATATTAACATTCTGCTTGTTGAGGCTCTTTCGCAGATGCCCAAGTATGAAATGTTTTTCAAGGGCCTCCTTTTAAATAAGAAGAAGCTTGAGGAGTTATCTATGGTGCAATTGAACGAGGAGTGCTCCACCATCATACAAAATAAACTACCACAAAATCTTTAAGATACAGGGAGTTTTACTATCCCTTTTCATATTGGTAGTGTATCTGTTGATCGAGCATTGGCGGATTTAGGGGCGAGGCCTTATGAATTGTTTAAGAGTTTAGGATTAGGTGAACCTGACCCACTAAAATGAGTTTGAAATTGGCTGATAGGAAAATTAAATATCACAGGGGTATTATAGAAGATATACTTGTCAAAATGGATAAATTTATTTTTCCAATTGATTTTGTGATTCTTGACATGCCTACTAATGTAGAGGTACCCTTGATTTTAGGACGTCCTTTCTTAGCTACTGCTAGAGAGATTATTGATGTGCATGATGGGATATTGACTTTGAGAGTTGAGGATGAACAAGTAGTTTTTAAGATATCTAATGATTTTGCTATAAATGATGCTTATTTTTTTGTCGAATGCTTTGATGAGTTTTCCATCCTACTGGCCATGTTTCTGACCGAATAGCTCAATTTTATGGTTTTAGGCCCCATTTTCTCTATTTCTAGAGAGGCTATTAGGAAAACACTTGGGAAACTATAAATAAGAGAATTATGACATTTTAAACACAATTTTGGAGGCTATAAGATTGAAACAACAAGCAAGAAACAAGTAGGAGAAGAGATTGAAGGAGTTCTTGAAGAAATACTCACAAATACTTCGAAGATTCACTAGGGAAGTACTTTGGTTTGAAAATTAAAACTTGTAAACATGATTTCTCCTTTCTTGGCACTTCTTTTGACTTCAATTCAAGCATGAGCTAAACTTCTTATGTGTTTGTATTGAGATGAACCCTAAATTTAACTTGTGATTGGGTATTGGTTGATTTATATTATCTTATGCTTTTCATACCATTTACTTTTGATTCTTATCAATTTTCTCAACTCGATAACTCTGGTTTATTAATTTGGGTTTATTCGTTACTTTTAATCACACAAAGCGAAGTAGAGTAAGAACACACACGGGTAGAAAGAGTTGCATGCAATCCTAAATATAGGATGACATAAATCCTCCAGATTAGGGTAAAACCTAATAGAGAAATTCAATTATCTTGGAGGTTTTAACTAGAAAGATATTCCAGCTAATCAACTTGAGATTATGATTAATTCACTCAAAACTCGAGTTTTTAATTAAAATAGTGAATTTCTAAGGTCTTTGAAAGCGTGAAATAACATGTTGGTTTAGTTGTACTTAAGGGACTATGATGATTTATTTGGGTACAATCACAAGGTGAAATTAGGGAGATTCTACATTCAAACACATCATTCTCACTTATTCGTTCTTCAAAAAAAAAAACAACGTTTAGCTTTTCTGTATGTATAGTCACTTATTTAGTTTACTTACATATTTTAGTTAAGTAGATTATTAAAACAACCTTTTATTCGGTAGATTAATTAATAAAAAGATGGTTAGTACTAATAATTACAATCCTCCTGGGAACGGTATCCGGTGCTCTAGAGCTATACACTATAAAAGACTGGGGCACTTGCCATGACTTTTATAGGGTAGCTTTTTAGTCATGAGGAAGAAATGTCACGTAAATCAGAAAATAAATTGATATTTCCAGATATGTTATTCAACGCACAAACATCAATCATCCACTCATCCGTATCATACGTACACACAAGTTTTTTAGTCAAGGGTAAATTCATACCCTTGATGGCAGACATAAATTGTGTCCATCGATAATCAGTTAAAGTCAGAACACTCGTACAATCAACTTCCCCAGTCTCTTGCGTTCCACTTTACCGAGAGCTGTCCATACTGGAAATAAATCCACGACTACGAGCACCACGATCCCAATGGCCTCATCGACCACCACCACGCGTTTCTCTAGTGTACCACTTGGGCCAACCATCAATCTCAAAACGCTTTTCCTTCTCGAGGCATGTTCTATCACAATGACTACATGTCCTAGCATCATTACTAGTAGACTGCATAGGCCTGCTGAGTGCACCTCCTGAAGCCACAAACCTAACAACATCTGGGCGCGATAGGTGAGCATCTGAGAAAGTTTATTTTCTTTCATCAGACATAACTTATGCATAAGCCACATTAAGAGAGGGCAAATGATCCATCATAAGGTGAGTCGAAACCACATTACCATTTTTTCTTTAATCTAAACCAATGCAAAACTAATGAACCATTTCATCTCTAGAATATTAACATAGTCACCCGCAGTAGAACAAGAGAAAATAGGAAATTTGCAATAACTAGACAACTCATCTTGTACCTAGCGCAATTCACTATAGTAAACGACCACCACCCGACCACATTATTTACAATCAACAATTTGACTATTTAATTCAACAATACGGGGTCCATTGCCAAGGGAGTATCAATCACGCAGATTATCCCATATAAACTTCACATTATTAGAAAAACTGACGGTAAAACTAATAGAAACATCCAAAGTATTAACAATCCAAGCAACACACTACAAAAAAACGTTGTTTGCTGACGGGTACGGCCCGTCAGCATTTTTGGCATCAGCAAATTGATTGCTGACGGGATTAACGTAGAATGCTTATGGGTTGCGCTCGTCAGCAATTACACCCGTCATCATTTATTAATTATAAATATATATTATTGATAAATATATTATTTATAAATTTATTTTTATATAAATAATGATATATAATTATTATAAATATATAATATTATTTAGAATATATAAATATGTAATAATTATATTATTTTTATAAATGTAGAATATATTTATGAATAATGATATTATAAATATTATATATATATATATATATATATATATATATATATTTTATATAAGTAATGATATATAATTATTATAAATATATAAATATATAATAATTATATTATGTTTATAAATGACTAATATAAGTATATATCTCATTTTATAAATAAATAATTAATTATAAATCAATAATTATTTTAAATGTATTATAATTATATATTATAAATTATATTTAAATTAAATTGTTGACGGCTTGTTGCCCGTCAGTATTTTTTTTTTAATAATGCTGACTGGTATAGGCCTTCAGCAAACTCATCAACACAGTGACCCATCAACAATCCGTTAGTATATGCTGATAGCTTGTTGTCCGTCAGCATTTTTCGTCAGCATATCCCAGTTTTATTTTAATGACAAGAACAGAGTTAATAATACCCCATTGATCAGAATCTCGAGACGTGGCGGTTGGTACTGCAATAGTTCCATCGATGAAGTCGAGTTTGTTCTTTGCACAAAGATTATTGTGAAGAGATATGGACCACTACTCATAGTTATCGCCCTTCAAAAAATTAGGACTGACGACAACGCCAGTGCCTTCACTCAGGTGGAGGTAGTATGCAGAGAACGACTTATAATTTATTTGTTTGTGTTTTTTCCAAGTGGTTGTTGTTGTGGTTGAATGCTTAGTTCACACCTAATTACAATGGTAAATTAACAAGGATGATAAGTGATGCGAACCAAAATGTCCATACGTAATATTACTTGATGTATGAGGTTATTTGTGGTAAGAGACCTCATTTCCTGGAGAGGGTGTTCCTCTGGGAGGTGAGCGAGATGAGTGGTTTCAGTGGAAGAGTAAGCGAGCTGGTTTTTGGAGTAGCGACATGGAGTATGAGGATGAGTTCTCATATAAGGTCGTGACCCCTTGTGGTTTGAGCTGTGTACTTGAGCTCGATTATGGGCCTTGTGAATATCAAGCCTGCGGGCTTAGTGTGAGTGGTTTATGAGGTTTCGGTGGACTGTACGGAAAGAATAATGGGCCCAGGCCTATTCTATTAATTTAATGAGAGTTTTATTGTTTATGGGAACTTAGCATATTGGAGGAATCCTAATTCTAAGACAGTTGTGATATTTATGGAATTGTGGTAGGAGAAGGTAACCCTTGCTTGGGAAGGACTTCTCTTGTATCTATAAAAGGGGTGCATACCTCTCATTATTTATCAAGTCGATATCATTATATTGCATTATTATTGAGAAGAGAAGAGAAGTGTTGAGTGTTTTTCGCTTATTAACTTAAGCGTCGGAGGGCCTTAACGGGCTCGAAATCCGGCTCGTTCGAGGCGCTGTTTTGCAGGACCAGCGAGGTTGCCAGGAAATTTGCGGAAGATTTTGCAGGTCGCTGTGACGTAATTGGAAGCAGTGTCAGGTTGCTGATCTCTTTTGAGGTTAGTACCCCCCTTTATTTGGTGGTTCAACTTTTTAGACTTATCAATTTCGCGCCGTCTGTGGGAAAGAGGGACATCGAGTCCTTGAGCAAAAGACGTGAGGACCTTTTGAATTACGTTTTGAATGGTGGAGATCGGATTTTGAGGTGTGATGGAATATATACAAATTTTCGATCAAAGCAGTTTTTATTTTCGGAAAATTCTGCGCAGCATTTTTCAAAATATTATTGCGCATAATCAAACCGTTGGATCAAGCCAAAAGTTTGTTATGTTATTCCAAAGATATTAAAGTTAAATCTGAATGGAGGAGATGTGAATATGAGTTCGAGAAAATTTTATAACGAATTTTAAACGAAGCTGATCCTGTTTTCAAAAACTGTTTGTCTAGTTTCTTTTGAAAATTAAGTTATGCACAATTTAATTGTTGGATGGAGTTGAATTTTGGATATAATATTTACGATATATAGTGGTCAAATATGAATAGTGGTGGAGATCAGGTTTTGAAGATTTGTGAGCTCGAGTAAGGGTTGTGATGCTTGCGTTTTATTTATTGATTATTTTTATGATCATATACTAACGGAATGAGTAAGTTCTATTTGTTGAGCTTGTATTCATATTGGTTTTTGAGGGTTACTCTATGTGTTGCCTGGGCTTAACCCGGGAATGGTCAACGCAAATAAACATGATGAGGTCGCGTGTCCAGATATTCAGGGATGCATTTTGTTGCTCGAAATCTAAGGTGATGAGGTAGTGCATCAACAAAACGCAACAAAATCATCAAAAATCAAGATAAGTATTTATTTTGTTTTAGATGTGTTTAAATGAGGATGGTATGGTTTGGTTGATTGATGTGGTTGTCATATGGGATACTTGTTGATGGATTTGATTTACATGGGGATAGACTTTTAGTTCATTTAATTTAATAGAGATAAACGTATGGTTTATGTGATTATATTAAATATTAATTATCCGTTGGATAGATTTGGTTTTGAAATTCTTTCATGGTTTTGATAGAATGATAAAATATTAATTATCCATGGCGTTGGATAGATTTGGTTTTGAAATTCTTTCATGGTTTTGATAGAATGAATGATGGGATATTAATCATGCGTGGAGAATGCTAATTGGATTTATGTGGTTTTATTTTGTGTGGATATGTATGTGATGTAACATTTGGTTGATGAAGACTTATTTTGATTCTATATGGTTATGAACACACTAAGAATTGCTTAGTCTTGCACATTCCTGTATGAAAATACTGCACTGCCACACTTCTGTAAAATGGTCATAACTCACTATCGGATTATCCGTTTTTAGATCCGATTTTTGCATTGGAAACTAGACTTGTAGGTATTTCCATTGGTGTATAGTTTGTTCTATAATTCAACCAATTAAAGCAGTTTAATCTTTAAAGTTGGTATATGTGTGCTGGAAATTCTTGTGTCAGTTTTGTTTGATCCTATATGGCTCGATGGTGATATGATATTTGTGGTGGGGGAAAATGGAGATTTTTGGTTTGAAAGATGTTTGATTAAAATYTTATTGGRGCGAGTATGGTTTTTATATTCGGATGATATCTTCTATGATTATGCTAACGAATGTGGGTGCAGGGCCTGTTTAGGTCGTATTAACTTGGGGTTAATTTGTGGGTTGACCGGCATGTAATTCGGAGATGGGTAACCCAATGCGAAGAGGTCGCCAATGTTTAAGGCCAAGTACCAGGTCGTGCGTCCAAACATTGACAAAAAGGAGATCAGGGAATTATGCTACCTAAAAACAAAAAGGTCGCGTAGTTGGATATTCAAGGAGAGGTGAATTTTCCTATAGCGCCAATATGAATACGTATCGGGTACGCTTTTTTAAGTATCATGAAAGGGACTGTTTCTAATTTATGCCCTGTTTATTTTTATGTGGTTGAGCATGGGGGAAATAATTGATTTAAATGGTTATGGTGTGTGATTCAATCTAAATGGTTTTATGACCTGATTTACGAAAAATACGTATAATTAACATGTTAAGGTCTTCGCAACCTCGCTATGGTCTCTATGACCTCATTACACGATCTTGATAATCTTGTGCGATCTAGACTTTATGATCCAATATGGGTTTATGTTTAAATTCTGACGGTCTCATTAGGTCGATGATGATTAAATTCCGACACTCTTATTAGGTCGATGATGATTAAATTCTGACGCTCTCATTAGGTCGGTGATGATTTTTATGGTTATGGGCTGACGCTTCTATTAGGTCAGCGATGGAGTTTGTGATTGTGGAAAGTGGTGTTTTTATGGCGGGAGAAGGTAACTCTGAACCGGAGGGCACTTCTCCCGTAGAAAGTTTGTGATTGTGGAAAGATTGTGTTTGTGGTATGTATTTGTGGTACGGGAGAAGGTAACTCTGGACCGGAGGGTACTTCTCCCGACCAGGCAAGCTTGTGGAAAGATTGTGTTTCTGGTATGTTGTGTATTTGTGGTACGGGAGAAGGTAACTCTGGACCGGAGGGCACTTCTCCCAACCAGGCGAGCTTGTGGAAAGTTTGTGTTTGTGGCAAGTGTTGTGTTTTTGTAGCGGGAGAAGGTAACTCTGGACCGGAGGGCACTTCTCCCGCAGAAAGTTTATGTTGGTAAGATTGTGGAAAGTTTGTGGCAAGTGTTGTGTTTTTGTGGCGGGAGAAGGTAACTCTGGACCGGAGGGCACTTCTCCCGCACAAGATCTCGTTGTGATGTGAAAGTGTGAAGTTGTGTTTTTGTCTGGCGGGAGAAGGTAACTCTAGACCGGAGGTCACTTCTCCTGCACGAAGTTAGTGTTGAGAAGCTGTGGTGAAAGTTTGTGTTGAGTGTTGTGTTATTGTGGCGGGAGAAGGTAACTCTGGACCAGAGGGCACTTCTCCCACACAAGAGTTAGTGATGAAAAGTTGTGTTTTTTTTGTGATAAGAGGTCGCTTTGAGAAGTTGTGTTTTTTGTGATAAGAGGTCACTTTGAGAAGTTGTGTTTTTTGATGAGAAGTCGTTCTGGGAAGTTTGTTTTGAGAAGTTGTGTTTTTTGATGAGAAGTCGTTCTGGGAAGTTCATTTTGAGAAGTTGTGTTTTTTGATGAGAAGTCGTTCTGGGAAGTTCGTTTTGAGAGGTTGTATTTTTGTGGTGAGAGGAGGTAACTCCGCATGAAGTTTGTGTTTTGGAAAGATGAGTAATTTTAATGATATATAATAAATGAAGTTGCGCGAGCAATTTTTTTGATTCTCTATGGTTAAGTGGTTGTGATGTTGTACTTGTGATTGGAAGAGATATGCTTGACTTACATGTTTTTCTTATGTTCTTATGTATGATTGTCTTTATGCGAGTCATATGTTCTGAATGCTGGTTAATTACATTGTTTATGGATTATGGTTCGATTGTTTTTGGGATCTTGCGATCTCATGGGAGAGGTGTGGCTGGTTGTAATTTTGCGTAGAGAGTTTATGATTGTGAACAGTTGTGTTCTTGTCGTGAGATAAGTTACTCCAGGCTGGAGGACACTTCTCCCGTATGAAGTTTGTGTTTTGGAAGTTTGGTATTTCTTGCAATAAATAAATTGGGCGAGCTATTTTGATGGTTTTTTATGGTTAAAAGTTGTGATTGTGTTATTTTATGTGTTTTGGATATATGTGTTTGACTTACGAGATACTATGTTCTGGTATTATGGATGGTTATGTCTGTGCGAGCTAGTATATTTTATATACGAGCTAGTTTTAGCTCTATGGGATTATTTGTGATTCGTGGTGTGATTACTTTGAATCTCATGGTCTTATGAGGATAGGAAATAAGATTGTGATTGGTTACGAGTTCGTGCGACCTATGTGCAAGTCAGGTTTATTTGGCAATTTAATTGGTTGAATTAACTTGGGGGACTACATTGGCGAGCTTTATTGAGTTGATGTGGCTTGGTTGTTTTGTTTTACTTGCATTAGTGGGGGACTGAGTAGTTTTCAGTCTCATGTTATTGTTATATGGGTACAAGTGTATTATGTGTGGTCTAACTGTTTTATTCGAACTTGGGGAACTGAATGGTTTTTCTGGGTCATGTGTGATTTGATGTGATTCTTGCTTGATTCGGCATATATTTTATGAGTGCGTTATGGGCTAATACTTTTGGTAGGATGGTGATGGTTTATATGGAGTGAGCTGATGCTCTTATTTAGATTAGTGATGATTTGTGGGTGCAATGGTTTACTGGCCGACCTATTTTAGGTTGATGATGTCTTTATGGTTTTATGGGTTTTTGTGCCTTTATGGCTAGCGCAATCTTGGGCCTTGATGGGCTATTATGGTATGGGGTCTTGACGAGCTAACGAAATTGTTATGGTTATAAGGTGGTTATGGTTTGTGGTAGGGAATAATTTCTTGATCGACCTGTTTTACGTCGAGTGAATGGTTTATGGTGTTTTGAATTTTCAAAAGCATATATTTTCTTGTATTATTGTGCCCGATTATAACTTCAGGCTGTAGAAGGAAGGCTGTATGGTTTTAGGTCGTCAGATATGGGTCTGGGGACTCGACTTGGGGACTCGCAGGTATGTCTTCTTGGACGATGAGCGAGCTCAGCGAGCTGATCTTTTTGAGGTCGCGTTTTTATGTGGTAAATTCTTGTGGGATGATTGTTGTATATCTCGTATATCAGGTTGGATGATTGGTGTAGAGTGGTGAGGTGATTTGTGCTTGTTGTGTGTTTTATTTGTTTATGATTGCGTTTTTGAAATTATTGAGCCCGAATGTGATTTTAAGTTGGTGGATAAAAGTTGTGTGTTTTCAGGTCATCATATATATAGTTGCGAACTTGGTCTGGGGACTCGTAGGTCGTCTCTCGCAAGATGATCGTACTATTTAAAAAAAAAAGAAGTGAGCTCAGTGAAGCTGTACTTTTGCAATTTACTGTGGAAGGATGAGTGTTATAGCTCGGTTTGTTGAGTTGTGTGATTTTGATGTGTGGTTTGGTAAGGTAAAGTGATGATTTACTTATTGTTTTTGAAGTGGTTGTGCTCTTGTAATTATGTTTTTACATGTCCTACCTGATTTCGTGCCTCAATCAGCTAGAACGTGGGGGACTAGCTAATGCGGACCAAAATGTCCATACGTAATATTATTTGATGTATGAGGTTATTTGTGGTAAGAGACCTCATTTCCTGGAGAGGGTGTTCCTCTGGGAGGTGAGCGAGCTGAGTGGTTTCAGTGGAAGAGTAAGCGAGCTGGTTTGTGGAGTGGCGACCTGGAGTATGAGGATGAGTTCTCATATAGGGTCGTGACCCCTTGTGGTTTGAGCTATGTACTTAAGCTCGGTTATGGGCCTTGTGAATATCAAGCCTGCGGGCTTAGTGTGAGTGGTTTATGAGGTTTCGGTGGACTGTACGGAAAGAATAATGGGCCCAGGCCTATTCTATTAATTTAATGAGAGGTTTATTGTTTATGGGAACTTAGCATATTGGAGGAATCCTAATTCTAAGACAGTTGTGGTATTTATGGAATTGTGGTAGGAGAAGGTAACCCTTGCTTGGGAAGGACTTCTCTTGTATCTATAAAAGGGGTGCATACCTCTCATTATTTATCAAGTCGATATCATTATATTGCATTATTATTGAGAAGAGAAGAGAAGTGTTGAGTGTTTTTCGCTTATTAACTTAAGCGTCGGAGGGCCTTAACGGGCTCGAAATCCGGCTCATTCGAGGCGCTGTTTTGCAGGACCAGCGAGGTTGCCAGGAAATTTGCGGAAGATTTTGCAGGTCGCTGTGACGTATTTGGAAGCAGTGTCAGGTCGCTGATCTCTGTTTATAACTTATTTGTTTGTGTTTTTTCCAAGTGGTTGTTGTTGTAGTTGAATGCTTAGTTCACACCTAATTACAATGGTAATTTAACAAGGATGATAAGTCTGTCCAGAAACTCAAGAATGGAAGGTGCCAATTTCGCGCACACGCCATTTGTACATGTCTAAGCTTTGTAAACATGAAAATTTATTACATAAACCTAAATGAGCTTTGTAAACATGAAAATTTCTTACATAAAGCTAAATCTGGGTGCACCTAAACCTAATTACAATGGTAAATTAACAAGGATGACGAGTCTGTCCAGAAACTCAAGAAGGGAAGGTGCCACTTTCGCGCACACGCCATTTGTACATGTCTGAGCTTTGTAAACATGAAAATTTATTATATAAACCTAAATCTGGGTGCACCTTATTAGGTGCTAATAAAATTATATTATCGTCTAATTATATGTAATAATATATATGTCAGTTATACGTGATGATATATGACAAAATTTTAAAATTTAATGTTTAGCTTTTTATTTAGGGTTTAATTTCTATTTTAGTTTAGTTTTCCATTTCAGGGTTTAATTTTCATTTTAGGGTCTAGTTGTTGATTTTAGGAGCCCGACTAAAATCTATAATCGTATCAGTTATATGTGATGATATATGTCAGTATATGTGATAATATACACCAGTTATGTGTGATAATATATGACATGAATTTAGGGTTTAGATTCATTCTTACGGTTTAGTTTTCCAGTCTAGGATTTAGTTTTCTATATTTGAGTTTATTTCTTCATTTTAGAATTTTAGATTTTGGATGTAGGTTCAATTATTTGTAATGATATATATTAGTTATATGTGATTAAATGCAATAGTTAGATGAGATGATATGTACTAGTTCTATATTGTTTCACCCTGAATATACTCGCACCAAGAACACCTGCTCCATCCCTGAAAATATCCTGACCCGATTCACCAAAAACACGTTAGAAAGGACCACCGCGGGATTTTCGGTAAAAATCTCTCCAATTCTTAAATCAGTTAAGCAGCTTTTTGTATCGAAATAACTCAAATGAGAATGCTCATAATGTCACACATTTTCCAGCCTTGAGGCTGAGATATTTATAACCCTCATTAGGTGGGATCTTTCCGAGATCCCGTAAATAAACCCACAAATCTTGGGCCGTTACTCAGAACGACTTGACCAGGTTATTTCCCTTTGAAGAGATCTGACCAGGAGGTTTCCTCGCATAAGGTCAGCCAACTGTCTCCTCGAATTCTTGACTTGATCTTCTTAACGCACTATGCAGGAGTTCAGGCCAGGTCATGGCAAGTTCTATTGGGCTAGGATCATCTCTTCTCCTTTTACAAGGCATCCGTACAGATCATCCCAACCAGATCAACTCCTATTGTTTTATGTCTAGCCATCGGATCAGGTCGTATCAATCAGTCCTCCCCCCCCACCCTCTGAATGGTTGGGATGAACTATAACGTCTCATCCTCAACCACCGCGATTGAGATTCCTCACACGTCTTTTCAGGTATTGCGCCCTGACACACATTGAATGCACGAATCCCGCCAAATCCTCCTGCTCAGATTAGGTCGTACCCCTTGGGAATGAGCTTTAACGCCTCGTATTCCACCCAAGTGGTTGGGATTCGTGACACGTCTCTTCAAGTATTGTACTCTAACGTGCATTAAATGCACAAATCCCGCCAAATCCTCCTTTTCCCAAAAATCACTTTTTCAAAACTTATCCCTTTCTCTTCTTTCGCTATTCACTTAGTCATTTCCACTTTTTACTCTCGTCAAGCAATTGTCTTTCTCTCAAACTCAAAGTTCTCTCTCTTCTCCGAAATCAGGTACTTTTCCGACCTCCTTCAAAAAAAATTTCGATCATGTCTACTTAGTCATCTGATTCGAGCTTTTGTGTGTGCCTACTTTATAAATAATTGTCAGAAATTTAGTAGCTCGCCCGCAAAATAACGGGATCGCGTGTAGGTTGGCAAGCTTAACTCGAGTCGTCTCTCAAGGACTGACGTTCGGAATTTTTAATGTTTGTTTAATCACAATGTTTAACACGAGAACTTGTATAAATTTTGTTTTTTTTTTGAAAATTATCAACTAAGAAATTAAAAAGCATTAACTAATTATTCTAAACTAATTAATAAATTAAACTAATTTAATAACTAAAAGCAATTCAGATCAGCAATTTAAACTAACCATACAAATAATCAACTACTAACTGTTGTAACCACTAACGCTAAAGGTTACTGCTAAGGGTTGCTGTTGCTGCTAAGGGTTGCTGCTAAGGGTTGCTGTTGCTGCTAAGGGTTGCTGTAACGGTTAACGCTAAGGGTTGCTGCTAAGGGTTGCAGTAACGGTTAACGCTAAGGGTTGCTGCTAAAGGTTGCAGTAACGGTTAACGCTAAGGGTTGCTGCTAAGGGTTGCAGTAACGGTTAACGCTACGGGTTGCTGCTAAGGGTTGCAGTAATGGTTAACGCTAAGGGTTGCTGCTAAGCGTTGCAGTAACGGTTAACGGTAACCTTTAACAAACAGGAACATGAATCAAGCTTAAATCTCGCATACATAAATCGATTCTTCTACTAACATATTATCAAACATCCAATAATTAACATGAAATACTGGAACTAAACTGAAATTAATAAACTAATCACGTTCAACGAATCCAAACGGAAACAAACTTCATGAATATAAACTAAATATTATTCGAAAAGCTTTAAAATCTAAGAAACTAATGAAAGATTGTAGAAACTTATTGTAGCTACTGGAAACTGAAAGTTTTTCGGCTCATCCGAAGAGGAAACGCAGCGAATCGGTCGAGAAACGATTAATGGCGTCGAACGGGCTCGAGAGCTCGTCGTCATCGATTCTTGGTTGCTCCTTGATCGTTGCGTCTTGTTGTTGTTTTCCGTCTCCAAAACCCTAGATTTACTCCGTTTTTAGGGTTAGCACACGCACACCCGACCTCCCT
>BMAC01000672.1:213125-236205 GCA_014905375.1 Phtheirospermum japonicum
GCGCCAAAGGTGGTCAACCCCAACTTAACCCTATTCACCAATACATCGGTCTTGAGCTGTCCCGAGGCGGTGGACATCCAGTTTATCCAAGGATAATGCCCCGCGTCTGACCACTGCACTTTGGAGAAACGGTATATCGAGTCTCTTTGTCAGGACGAGGCAAGGGTAATCACCTCTTTCCCTCCTTCTTCTCTCTCTTTTTCGCCTTTTTTATATTTCTTTTTTACCTTCTCGTTTCTTATTAGTCGGCGGCGAAGAGATCTATCCTTGTTGCCTGAGCTAGGGGCTCTTTGATGAGTGCTGATCTGGTCAAAGAGCATGCCCTCCTGAAGGAAAAGGAAAAGAGGCTGATGGCTCTCTGCAAGGAGAGGGGGGCTGAGCTGAATAAGCTTAAGACCAAGCTGCAGGCTGCTCGGGAGGAAGGGAAGCAAGCGCGAGCTGAAGCGCTGAGCCAGGTCGATGAGGCCTTTACAAGAGGTCGAGTGGAAGGGAGGACGAAGTTTATCAACTCCCAGGAAGGGCTTAGGCTCATCCAAACAACTAGGGAGGCCACCCAACACGCCTTCCTCCACTCTGAGGATCTCTACAGACTTCTCGTCCCTGAGGCCATAGTGTATTATCACCTTGGCCTTAATGCTTACGAGAAGTGGTCCAAAGAATACCCTTCCACTCCTTTTGACCGAAGCCAGCCGATCCAAGGAGCTCCCGAGCCTACTAGTTTTACCTATGCAGCTGAGGAGGATCATTTGCACAGACTTGGAGCTCCCGAATTTTCCGAGCATATGCTCCTGATCTTCCATGCTCCAGCTTAGGGGCCTTTTTCTCACCTAGATCAGGACATGACTTTGGTGTTACTCGATTCTATCCTTTCCCCGACCTTTGCTGGTCTGGGTGAGCTACCAGGTGGAGTATTTCCAAGTAGCCTTCCCAAGGAGAGTTCCGGGATGGTCGAGCAGCCGGCGGGAGAGCTAGATACCCAAGACTATGACGTTTTAGGCTAGGTTTTTTTGCCTGTGTGGCTTATGTATTTTCTTTTTGACTGGAACAATATTTTTTGTCTTTTTCTGTTTTTGTCTATTATGATTTTAGGGTTTTTGGAAATGTAGGAAACCCTAGTACTACCTATACTTTTTTCCTTTTTCTACAAAATCCATTTTTCTATGCATATTTTTATTATGGCTCCGCATTCGTTACTTGAAGAGGTTGACATCTTGAAGAAGAAAAACCTTTATTTCTTTAATGAAAACTTTCACCTTTCTGAGGAGAATGCTCAACTTCGTGAGAAGTTCTCTCAATTACACAAACTCTTGGAAAGAAAGAGGCAGTAGAAACGCCATTACAATCGCGAGTGAGCGGAGCTCCTCCAGCTCAATCGTCAACTCTAGGAGGAAAGGGCTGATCTGCTCGAGTCAGTGTGTCGTCTGACCACCACCACCGGCGAGGCTCATTCTGCAACTGAGCGGCAAATGGGTACCGCCGACGCCTTCATGAGACCGAACGGGAGCTGTGGCGCATTCGGCAAGTTTTGGCTACTGATAAGAGGACCTCATCATCTCAACCCTAATGCTTGTGTGATTTATCTTGATGTATAGTATTTCTTTTTTCAATGCATTGTAACTGGATCTCTTAAGTTCAAAAAAAGTTGTTATGCCTTGAATAAATTCTTGAGGTTTTGCCTTTGTTTAATATTTTCGAGTATTCTTTGTAGTATTCCTTTCTTGGTACATTTCTTGAGACTTGTATCCCTCATTAGGTTAGGTTAAGGAGATCTATTCCTTGGCCAATTAGGCTAAATTTTGGGGACTCATGCCCTTCCACTGACAATCAGTTCAGGTTTGGGATGTCCATCCTTTAGTCAATCGGGGCTAAAATAAAAATTTACTGACAATCTTTAGGATATCTGCCCTTTAGCCAATCAGGGCTAATAATTTACTGACAATCAGGTCAGATTTTTAGGGCATCCGCCCTTTAGCCAATCGGGGCTAATTTTACTGACAACCAGGTCAGGTTTTTAGGGTATGCGCCTTTTAGCCAATTAGGGCTAATTTTGCTGACAATCAAGTCGAGTTTTTAGGGCATCCGCTCTTTAGACAATCAGGGTTAATAATTTACTAATAATCAGGTCAGGTTTTTAGGGTATCCGCCTTTTAGCCAATCAGGGCTAATTTTACTGATAATCAGGTCAGGTTTTTAGGGCATCCGTCCTTTAGCCAATCAGGGCTAATTTTACTGACAATCAGGCCAGGTTTTTCCTTTTTGTAACATAGATAAGATATCCATAAATTTTATAAATAATCTTAAATGTTGATTTACACATAGTATTTTCTAAGTTGGTTATATTCCACGCTCGTGGCAATCTTTCTCCATCTAACTGCTCCGATTCATAAGATCCTCTGGCAAGAACTTTTATGACCTTATATGGTCCCTGCCACGCAGCATCTAGACTTTCCTTAGACTTTCCCAAGTCATCTATGTGGAGAACCAGGTCTCCCACTTGGAAATGTCTTTTGACCACTGACTTATTGTAAGTCGCCCGAACTCGCCCCCGCATGTGCTCCATTTTTACAGCAGCTCGTTCTCTCTTATCCTCCACCAAATCCAAGGCATCTTGTATCAATAGCTCATTCTGCTCTTCATTGAGGTCCTGAATCTTATGGGTTTCCACGCTGATCTCCGCGGGGATCACGGTATCGTACACCAGCTGAATGGTGTCTCTCCCGTGCTTTCTTTAGGATTAGTTCGGTATGCCCACAAGGTCGAGCTAAGTTCTTCTACCCACTTACCTCATGAACTTTCAAGGCGCTCTTTAATCCCTTGCACCAAAATGCGGTTAGTGACCTTGACCTGGCCATTCGCCTGAGGGTGATAGACAGATGTGAAATGTTGTTCTATCTTCATCTTTGTATATCAGGCCCGAATTTGATCTCCCATAAACTGAGTGCCATTATCTGACACCAAGATCCTTGGGACACCAAATCGACACACCACATTTTTAAATAAGAAACCCATCAATACCTCCTCCGTAATTTTTACTATAGCTTCGCCCTCCACCCATTTATTAAAATAGTCTATGGCCACTATCATGAACTTCTTTTGGGCTGGAGCTGTGGGGAAAGGTCCAACCAGATCTCTCCCCCATTTTGTAAAGGAGCAGGGAGAGCTCATTGTCATGAGATCCACTGCAGGTCGATATATGAGGGGAGAGTTCTTCTGGCAGTTTTCGCACTTCCTCACAAAGCCCTCTGCATCCTTTTTTAACTATGGCAAGAATTAGCCATCTCTCATTATTTTACTTGATAGAGTCCTAGCGCCCATGTGTTTGCCACAACACCCCTCATAGATCTCCTTAAAAACATGGGCGCCCTCTTTAAGGCTTAAGCACCGTAATAGAGGTTGCCCGAACCCTCTTCTTATTAACTCTCCTTTTATCAGACAAAAATGAGATGACCTGATTTGCACCTTTTCTGCCTCCATTCTATTCTCAGGCAATTCTCTTTGTCTAGATATACCTTGATCGGGGAGCGCCAATCCTTTTCTTCCTCTAGCGCGTTTATTTCCCCTTCCCCAAATTCCTAGTATGCCATGAGTAGGGTAATTACTCTCTCCTGAAAATCTGTTGTTGAACTAGCCACCTTAGCCAAGTAATCAGCTCGGCCATTCTCCTCCTTGGGAATTTGAAGTACGTTTAAAGCTTTCATGGCTTTTGCGAATTCCTGAAACTGGGATAAGTACCTCCGCATGTGCTCGTATCTCGTATCAAACTCACCTCTTATTTATTTATAGACCAACTGGGAGTCTACCCGAGACTTCTGGTTTATTCATTATGGTCTTAAGGGGAAAGTTAGTTCTGACCACTATCTCATGGGATAAGAAGTAAGGACGAAGCTTGTGGGCTGTCTCAACCAGAGCCAACATGGCTCGCTCTACTTCCACATATCGAAGCTCAGTGTCGTGCAACACCTTACTCCAATAATATGCCAACTTCTGTATCATGCCCTCCTGTCTAATCAGACCAGTGCTCATTGGTTGCTTACCCACAGATAAGTATAAGATCAAAGGCTCTCCCAGAACTGGCTTGGTAAGTAGCGACATGCCGACCAGATGTTCTTTTAATTTCTGAAGTGTCTCCTGGCATTCTTCGTCCCATTAAAATCGAGCCTTCTTTCGAAAGGCTTGAAAAATGGTAAGCTCTTTTCCGTCGAGCGCAAAATAAACCTGCTCGGGGCCGCTATCCGACCTGCCAGGCATTGCATTTCCTTGACATTCTTTGGGTGTTGCATATCCATAATGGCTTTAACTTTTTCTGGGTTGGCTTCTATTCCCCTCTCTGTAACCATATAAGCAAGTAACTTTCCAGCTCTTACCCCTAATGCGCATTCTTGGGATTGAGCTTCATTTTATATTTTCTCAAGGTATTGAGATTTTCCTTCAGGTCGTCGGTGTGCGAGGCTGCCTTGGCACTTTTGACCAGCATGTCATCCACATATACCTCCATATTGCACCCGAGCTGGTTTTGAACATTTTATCTAACAGCCGTTGATACATGGCTCCTGCATTTTTGAGCCCAAACGGCATGACCACATAGAAATAAGTTCCTCTCGGGGTCATAAAACTGACTCGTTTCCAATCCTCTTCGGCTAGTCTGATCTGGTGATATCCTTGTGAGGCGTCCATCATGATGAGAAATTCGCAACCTGAGGCAGAACCTATAACTGGTCTATCATAGGCAAATGATAGTGGTCTTTGGGACAGGCGCGATTGAGGTCTCTAAAATCAATGCACATCCGCCAATCATCCTGAGTCTTTGGTACCAGCACCGCATTGTAAAGCCACTCTTGAAATTGTATTTCCTAAATGTGCTTAGCTCGCAACAGCTTTTCTACCTCTGCCTCAATAATAGCTTCCTTCTCGGGACCAAAGTTGCACTTCCTTTGTTTCACTGGCTTTACCGTGGAGCTGATGTTGAGGTGATGCTCAGCTATTGTCGGGTCTATCCCTACCAAGTCCTGGGGAGACCAGGCAAAGACATCCGCGCTATTTCTTGAAAGGGTCACGAGATCCACCAACACCTCGGGGCTCAGTTTTGTTCCTAATCGTACAACTTGGATATCATCCCCTAGTACAATCTTGACCGTCATCAAGTTTTCTTCGTGCGGATCCCGCTCAGGCGCAGTCATCTCTGTCCTAGGTCTTTTGGATCTCCTTACCTCTTCATCTCTTCGAATACTGTCCACGTATGTTCTACGAGATGAATATTGGTCTCTTTGAACCTCACCTACCCCTTCCTGAACAGGTAATTTCATCTTCATATGGTATACGAAGATCACCGCCTGGAATTGGCTCAAGGATGGACGTCCAAGCATAGCATTATATGAAGATGGTGCGTCCACCACCAGGAAGCGCACTGATTTGGTCTTCCTGAATGGCTCATCCCCCAATGTGACTAGGAGATTTACCACTCCCAATGGATGTAATGCTCCTCCAGTGAAACCCACTAATGAGGTAGTGATCTCCTCCAATTCCAAGTCCAGGCTTAACTTCTTAAAGAAATCATAGAATAAAATATCTGCCGAACTACCTGTCTCCACGAAGATTCTCCGCACATTGTAGTTAGCTATGGTAGTTGTTATCACCAAGGCATCCATATGAGGTGAAAGGATGTCGTTCTCGTCCTAGTTGTTGTGGGTGCGTCGTGAGTGCTCATCCCATTCTCCGCCTGTGATCATCTCGACTTCTCCTCTGATCTCTTGAGACCGGCTCTCCCTCTACCTATTTTCCCGAATACCACCCTGCTCTTGCATGGTCGTCTGATACTGATCTCTCTTATAAGAGTCAGATGTGGATCCTTCCTATTTTACTCGCACGAATTCTTTGAGATGTCCTGCCTGCATTATTCGTTCTATCTCATCTTTCAAGTGTGTGCATTGATCCGTGTCATGACTATACTCATTATGGTATCGACATAACTAGTCAGACTTCTCCTTTCGTGGATTTTGAGCGTACGTTCTCGGCCATTTAAGGTCGGGATGTCTTTCGATCGCCTGCAAGATTTCACCCTGGGGTGAAGCTAGGGGTGTGTATCGATCAAACCGAGGACGAACTCCCACTAGGTTAAATCTGGACTTCTTAACCAAAGTCTTGTCGTCCTTGTCAGGTCGTTCTCTCCGATTTTCCCCATCATCCTTCATTCTCAAAGCTTCCTCCAAGTAGATATATTTCTCTGCCCTTTCCAGGAGCTCTCCAAATTTTAGCGCTGGCTTAACTACCAGCGATTGGAAGAACTCCACCTTCCTGAGCCCTTGAGCCAAAACATTGACCAAGAGCTCCTATGATGCTGATGGCATTTCCACCTTGGACTCAGTAAATCATTTTATATATCCGTGCAGACTTTCACCCTCTCTCTGCTTCAAACTGAACAGTTCCAGTGTCATTTTCTGATATTTCCTGCAACTAGTGAACTGGTGCAAGAATGCAAAACTGAACTCATCAAAATTGTTTATATATCGAGGGGAGGGGGAGAATTGGCTAAACCAGAGCTGAGATGATTTTGTGAAGGTCGTGGGGAAGACCCGACACATGACAGCGTCAGAAAATTTGTGCAAGGTAGTTGCGGTCTTGAATTGGCTCAAGTGATCCCACGGATCTGTTGTCCCATTGTACTCAAAACCCATAGATCGGTAAGAGGTCGGTAGATCATCCCGCATGACAGCCTCTGTGAATGGAGTGCTTCTCCGTGCTTTGCCTGCGGCCATGCCTGCCATTTTTTGTTTGACTTCCCTGACCTTCCTTTGCAGATTCTGCATCTGCTCTATGAGGTCTGGGTTGGTTTTGGTTGAAGTGTCGCTATCTGAGGCGGAAAAACTCTCCTCCTCTTCCTGAGTTGAAACTCTAGCCGTGTGTTGGGTAGTCGTGGGTGGCTCCGTCTACAGCGGCTGAGTTACCTTGGGAGGGGGTGACGAAAGCTCAGCGAACTTATTTTCTACGGCTGACTCAACTGCCTTACCAATGAGGTCAGATATTTGCCGCAGAAAAGAGTCATTCAGTGATCCGCCCTCGTCCTGTGGAGCTCCTCTTGGACGGGGTTGCGATGCACTAGGCCTAGTTGTTGGTTATGGTCCCGCCGTCTCCGGCATCCCCGTTGGCGCGGCAGAACTTGGTGTTCCACCCAACTCCGCCACTAGATATCGCCTGAGTCCGTCTGATGCCATGCTTCTTTCTCACGTCCTAGCTTAGTTCGGTTCCCACAGATGGCGTCAATTGTTTCACCCTAAAAATACTCGCACCAAGAACACTTGCTCCTTCTCTGATAATATCCTGACCTGCTTCACCAAAAAACACGTTAGAAAGAACCACCGGAAGATTTTCGGTGAAAACCTCTCCGATACTTAAGTCAGTTAAGCAGCTTTTTGTATCAAAATAACTCAAATGAGAATGCTCAAAATGTCATACCTTTTCCAGCCTTGAGGCTGAGATATTTATAACCCTCGTTAGGTGGGGCCTTTTCGAGATCCCGAAAATAAACCTACGAATCTTGGGCCATTACTCGAAACGACCTGACGAGGTTATTTCCCTTTGAGGAGATCTGACTAGGAGGTTTCCTCGGTGAGGTCAGCCAATTATCTCCTCGAATTCCTGACCTGATCTTCTTAAAGCCCTATCTAGGAGTTCAGGTCAGGTCATGCAAGTTCTATCGGCTAAGCCCATCTATTCTCCTTTTATGCGGCATCAGTACAGATCATCTCAATCAGGTCTACTCCTGTTATTTCACGTCTAGCCATTGGATCATGTCGTATCATATATAATGATAAATTAAATTATTGTGGGAATATTGTAAGGTGCACCAAAATCCACTGTTGACTCTATAAACATGCATAAACAAAAATTATAAAAAATATAAAGTATTACTAAAATAGTAAGAGTATTAAATTCGTATATAAAAGTAATATGTTTAAATAAATAAAAAATGTACCATTCGATGGTCTCACCGCGAAACGATCTAGAAATGACTCATAACTATTTGTAATGATTTGGGACTTGAAGAACATGGGATAAATCATAAAGAAATTTTCTGTCTTACATATTTTGTTGACAATGAGACAAGTCTCAACCCTTCAATGATCATTATCCGCTTTTGATCAATTCCTATGATGTACTACACAGAATTTTGGAAAGATCTTTAATTTAGTCATATAATATATATATATATAGTCATATAATATATGGTGTGGAAGTAGGTGGGTGGATGTACTAATTATGATCATGATTACAATATTATTCATTGAATCAGAATCATTATATAAATATTTGAACATAGTGGTAGGAAGATATGCATGTTAGTCAATGATTCTTGATTGGCATGCTAACATTAATATGATGGGAAAATGTCAATTTCAGGGTCAAAGCCAACATGAGTACATAATTAAGAGTTGAGAGGAAAAGGAGACTACAAGAGTGGGAAATGAATGAAATTGATATTGCCTTTGTTTGGACGTTAAGAAAATATGTGGATCGAATTCAATGAAAGACAGAAAAGCCCCAACAGAAATATAAAAATATAGAAATATAATTAATACATGAATATTATTATTTTTTAATGGAATATTAGACCACAAGTCTGAGATGATGAAACAGAGAAGAAAAAACTAAAATTAACATACGTTACTATTTTCATTTTTCAAAGTACTGACCGAAATTACCACATCTTTTTCTTCTAGAAAAAGTGGATTTCATCTTGAAACGTTATTTATAGAGAAAATGAAAATATGGAAAACAGGAAATACATATATGTATACCATGCACTTCTTTACAATATGGTTCTCTCGATTCTAAATTTAATATTTATATAATAAATATATCTGTTTTTGAGATTATATATACATATTTTATATGATATATATTGTTGATAAATTTATTCTTGACAATAATTCCTATTTTGTTATTTGCATTTATTGGGCACAAAATAAGTTAGGAAACTAAATTTAAGAGTATATTGTGTTTCCTAGTTTATATACAAGACTTTAATTATTCCTAAATTGTGTTTAGAATTTGTTTTTAGATATTTACCAAGTTTAGGATTCTAGGATTGTCTATTTAAGACAAAGAATCCTAAAGCTTGGAGATACGATTTACGCACGGATTTTCTTGAGAGAAGACGACGCAAGAGACGAGACGCACAAGCAAGAAAAGAAGAACACAAAAAACTACTTGGAGCCATTGATCGAGATTAACAAGCTCTTCGAAGTTGCGTGACCAACGGAGAAGATGTTGCCATTCCGGCAAAAAGTATTTAGTATCAAGTTTATTGATATTTAGTTTTCATATATTACTTTATATTTTTGTATTGAACGTGAAAAAGAAAGTTTTTCGGGTTTGTACACCCAAGTTCACAAGTATTTTACTTGTGAACTGAATTTGTTATATCGTGTTCTTATCGTTTTATTCCGCTGCATATTTTATATTTTACTCTGATCGATGTTGCTAACCAATGTTGTTAAACATTGACTAACAACATCGTAAAACTGAGAATTATTCTTTAAACCATAAACCTTCTAATTTTACAATTGGCATCTAGAGCGGGTTACTTAACCTTTTAAGTACTGATCCTTATTTGTCTAGGTACTATGGATACTTCGAGGAAGAAGAGCATGGTTGCTACAAAGGATGTCAATAATTACGAGTCAACTGAACCTGATCCATCCTTATTTACCAATGTTGTGTGGGACGACGACGTCCATGTTGGTTTACTTGAAGACAATATCGTGTGCCTGAATGCCGAGACCACTGATTATTATGAGGAATACGAGCAGCTGAGTGTTGACCACCAGAAATTATTTGTCAGTTGGAGTAAACAGGTACTCAAGGCCAAAGATCTCGCAAAGGAAGTAGAAAAGCTAACCAAAGAAAAGGATGATCAGCTTGACATAATTGTTCGCTTGGAAACGTCGCTCACCAAGAAGGATATTGAGCTAGAAAAGGTGAAAACCGAGTTGACAAAGGTTCAAGGAACCATCTCAAATCTCAAACAAAGGCAAGGCCAAGGTGGATGAGATTCTGGAATCGAGTATCCCGAATTGTTCAAAATACGAGATTGGATACAAGCATGTTCAAAAGCCAATTTTATGTCAAAAAGTGAAGTTGACCAAACGCCACAAGAGGAGAAGAAGACAATACGTGTGTCATCACTGTGGTGAACCAGGTCACATACGACCATACTGCTAGAAGCTTGTTGGCAAGCAAACTCATTTTAAAAGGTCGAAGCTGACTGGTGAATCCAATGTTGGTTTTCGTCATACCAACATCAATACCAACACCAGGTTCAAACAGGTTTGGGTCAAGAAAATGGATATTAAGTGCAACATGATCTGTACCTCCCTGAGATCCCACGCCCCTGGAGCCTGGTACTTCGACAGTGGATGCTCTAAGCACATGACCGGCTCAGAAGATCTCCTCTCAAATATTGTCAAATTTCATAGAGGAAAGATTAAGTATCGTGGAGGTGCAAATGGCCAAATCATTGGCCAAGGAACCTTTCATGTACCTGGTATTACAAAGCTTGAGAATGTGTTGCTGGTTAAAGGTTTAACGGCAAACTTGATAAGTATTAGCCAACTGTGCGATGGTGGTTTCAATGTTAAGTTCACTCGTGAAAGATGCGAAGTTTATGACGAAAGCAATGAATGTATTCTCATTGGTCAGAGGACCTCATATAATTGCTATCAAATCAATGGTGATGTGTTCTGCAAGCTGTCTCAATTAGGTGATGCCGAGGTGTGGCATCAAAAGTTCGGACATGTCAATTACAAGATGATGGAAAGTTTGGTCAAAAAGGATGCTGTGATCGGACTACCTAAGCTCAAKACWAAAAACATTCCAGTTTGCGAGGCATGCCAGAAAGGTAAGKAAGTCAGGGTMCCACATCKAATAGTACAAAGTCTCACTACCTCATATTATTTCGAACTTCTTCATATGGACCTTTTGGAACCACTTGAAGTTGAGAGCCTTGGTGGTAAAAGGTATGTTCTTGTGCTTGTAGATGATTTTTCCCGCTTTACTTGGGTAGAGTTTTTAAGAGAAAATTTGAGACTTTCAAAACTTTTAAAAACCTTGCAAAAAGGTTGTGTGTAAGTTTTGGTGTGAGTATAGGTAGAATAAGGTCTGATCATGGGAAAGAATTTGAGAATGCATCCTTTTCAAAATATTGTTCTAAAGTTGGTATAACTCATGAATTTTTTTTCACCCATCACCTCCCAACAAAATAAGATAGTCGAACGCAAAAATAGATCTCTTATAGAAATATCTAGGACTATACTTATTTCAAATGGGGTTGCTATACGTTTTTGGACAGAAGCAATGAACACTGCATGCCATATAATTAATAGGGTGTATTTTAGATCAGGATCTTGTGTTACTCCCTATGAATTATTGATGGATAAAAAGCCAAATTTGAGTGATTTTCATATTTTTGGGTGCATTTGTTATGTGCTAAATGATAGAAATCATCTTACTTCAAAGAGTGATAAATGTATTTTCATGGGATACTCTCGAAATAGTCATGCATATAGAGTGTTTAATCTTAGAACGTGTTGCATGATTGAGTCGGTTAATGTCAAGTTTGATGATTTGATGAGTGGTTTTAAACCTGCTGAGGAGGATGATCTGGTTTATGATCAAAATTCTCAAAATAATGTCACACTTCCTGTAGATGAAAGTGCAGGTATTGAAAACAGAGATGCAGGTGCTGAACCCAGAAATTTGAGTGATGTTGGTAACAATGTTGATACGGGGATAATAACATCAGAACCAACATCAACTCCAGCCACCGCAAAATCAGATTCTAATCCAAGTGTGGAGAATCCAGCTGAACCCATTGACTTGAATCAGAAAAATATTCCTTCAAGAATTCAGAAGAATCATCCTATGAGCCAAATCATTGGAGATCTCGATGAAAGTACTACAAGAAAGCCACAAATAAATTTCAAAGAGATGGTAAGGTTTGTTTGTTTGTTTGTTTACTAATTGTTCTAAAACTCGAGAATCTTTGTATTTTTCCAAAATAGAGCCCAAGAGAGTAGAGGATGTTCTTAAAGCCGAGTATATTGCAGCTGGACGTGCTTGTACACAGTCATTGTGGATGAACCAAATGATAGAGGACTACGGTCTACATAGAAGAACATTGACTGTGCTCTGTGATATTTCCAGTGCCATTGATATCTCGAAAAATCTGGTCCAGCTATCTCGAATCAAACACATTGACATAAGGTACCACTTTATTCGAGATTTGGTTGAGAGGAAGATAGTTAGCCTTGAGCATATAGGAACAGTCAATCATCTTGCTGACATCTTCACTAAGGCATTAGATTTCGAGACCTTCTCTCGTTTGAGAAGAGATCTCGGTATGTGCATTGTTTAACCAATATTGGTTTGTGATGTTGTGACACCTCTTATCAACATCAGTCACAACACATCTGTATACTTTTGCATGCATTTTTTATCTTTCTTTTCATACATAATCATAATGCATTGAGTTTGATTGAAAGTGCAAATAAGGTCCTGTGTTGCAATAAAAGTAATGGCAAAAAAAACCAACCTCTTCAATTAGGTGACTGTGGGATTTATCCGCAGAAACAGGTTTTCTCCCAGGTCCAAAAACAAGAGGTTTTTAACAGCAATTGCTGAAGATTATAAGATTCAAATCCCTTCAAGGATGAAGAAAATATGGATACAAAATGATCCAATCTTTAAATATTAGCTTCTTGAGAGATCTTGACGTAGTCATTAACTTGGGTTAAGGGGTAAATTTTCATTGACTTCACCTGAGGCTATGTTGGTTTATAATGTTGTTAGTAATAAAAAGTAACATTGGATCAAGTCACTGAAATCATAAAGTGTTCTGTTTTAACCTTTTAGGTCATGATTTTTAGGCATCCCGTAGGACATTCATACTTTGTAAAGATGCCATCTTGCTGTGCGTTCTGTTATTTGTGCTCGTGTCTAGCTTGAAATCTCTTAATCTTATTTTGAATCTTGCTAACCGCGTGTTTCAGTGGAGTTGTAATCGGACGGTTGGACAGGTAATAAGAGGTTAATTTGGCGAGTGAGAAATTGCTTTGCAAAGAATTTGTTCAACTATGGTGATGGTTTATAAAAATCTAGCTCTATCTCGGTTTTAACTTGTAGTTGGGACTTGTGGTTTTTATTACAAAATTGAGATGATGGAGTAGTTGAGTTGAGATCGTGTGTCTTATTTTGAGAATGAGTTGGGGAGTTATTTTCTTAATTCTACTTTTTCTTTCTCCAAATTTTACTGCCTACGACACTCGATTTTTTGTTTGTAGTTGTTCTCAATATCTTGCAGGATATCGAATTCACCCAAAGAGAGAAAAGAAGAAGTCCAAAGCTGCCGTGCCAGCCCATGTTGGCTCTGGTGTTGTGTCACCGAAACCAACATCCCCTGCAGACAATCCTGCCGCTTCTCCAAGCTTCAATTCTGATATGTTTCATCTGCAAGTGCACAGATTCCTTTATCTGCCTCCGACCACTCTGCTAGCTCTGATGAGGCTCTGTCTCAAGTCGTCGAGATTGAAGACATGGAACCAATATCCACGAGGTTCTTGATGAGTGAAGTTGAAGAGCTATTCTTGGGATTTCAAAATTGAGGCATGATTGCTGAGCACCAAATCCCCCGTTGGTGTTTTCGTGAAGCAGAATCTGATTACCTTCTTTAGGCACCGTGGCGCCTCTTTGAGCTGGTGTCATGTTTGATGTTGGTTCTGGTATTACCAACATCCATACCAACATGGTTCATTTTTCTGCTTCTTTTGTCCTAACCCATATTACTTTGTTTGGTAACCAGGTTGCACAGCACCAGGCGCTTCGGGATTCGTTTGTTGAGATCCTTTTACTTTTAGAACAAAAAGGGGGAGAAGAATATAGAAAGACGCTAGTTCGGTTTTGTTTGTTTTCAACATTGGATACTTCATTTAGGGGGAGTTTCTAATGTAGGGGGAGTTTTTAGTTTTTTGATTATTTTCATGCCTCTTGGGTATTTTGTCCAAAAAGGTAAAAGGGGGAGATTGTTGATGAATTCATTCTTGGCAATAATTTCTATTTTGTTATTTGCCTTTTTTTGGCACAAAATAAGTTAGGAAACTAAACTTAAGAGTATATTGTGTTTCCTAGTTTATGTACAAGACTTTAATTATTCCTAGGTTGTGTTTAGGATTTGTTTTTAGATATTTACCAAGTTTAGGATTCTAGAATTGTCTATTTAAGACAAAGAATCCTAAAGTTTGGAGATACGATTTACGCACGGATTTTCTTGAGAGAAGACGACGCAAGAGACGAGACTCACAAGCAAGAAAAGAAGAACACGAAAAAATACTTGGAGCCATTGATCGAGATTAACAAGCTCTTCGAAGTTGCGTGACCAACGGAGAAGATCTTGCCATTCCGGCAACAAGTATTTAGTATCAAGTTTATTGATATTTAGTTTTCATATATTACTTTATGTTTTTGTATTGAACGTGAAAAAGAAAGTAATATAGTTTTCGGGTTTGTACACCCAAGTTCACAAGTATTTTACTTGTGAACTGAATTTGTTATATCGTGTTCTTATCATTTTATTCCGCTGCATATTTTATATTTTACTCTGGTCGATGTTGCTAACCAATGTTGTTAAACATTGACTAACAACATCGTAAAACTGAGAATTATTCTTTAAACCATAGACCTTCTAATTTTACATATATGGATGTCATGTGAAATATAATTGTATTACATTTTGATTTTTATATTCAGAGAATTAAAATTGTGTTTTATGTACGATGAATACGAATGTTCTCTTTGATTAATATATGTATTTTTTGTGATGAACATGTTATTTGTGATGAATATGTAGTATTGATTATATATGTGTTTTGAATATTCACCCCACAAAATATAAACATAGATATACGATCGCACACAATATACATATTTATTTTCGACAAGACGTGCTTACAGATTTCGTCGAGGGGAGCTCAACGAACAAGAAGATCTGTGTTTCCAACAACTGTATTAATTACATATAACACTCATATTTATATCATATATATATATATATATATATATATATATATATATATATATGAAAATGGACTACGGTGCCTTCACGGTACCATGCCTCTCACCCCACGTGCATTTACATCCATCAATCTTTTTAATATTTATTACTTTAAATTGATCCAACGATTAATAATAAGTGATAAAAGGGTAGGAATGAAACCTTCACGGACACCGTTAAACTTCAATATATATATATATATATATATATATATATATATATATATATATATATTGTACAAAATATACATATATCATCACATGTAAAAATTAAATCGTACACCTATCTTATGTATATATATATATATATATTGTACAAAATATACATATATCATCACATGTAAAAATTAAATCGTACACCTATCTTATGTATGTGGTATACATGCAATAACTTAAGTTTATTTATTTTACTAAACACGAAAAATGTAGAGCCTCTTGATTTTAGGATTCTCAAGATCATGCGTAAACACCGTACAACCTTAATTAGACTTTTTCTTTTTTAATATTAATACCTCCATTTTAATGGTCGTTCTATTGTTTGTGTATAGAATTAAGAAATAATATAAATATTTAATAATATATTCTAATTAATTAATAATATTCTTAATTAATTCTTTCCTCCTATTTTTTATAATTATTTTAGTGTTTTATATTTATTTATATTCTTAAAATCAGTGAAAAAAAAGTGGTAAAAACACTAAGACAATTAATTTATGACACAAGTGAGACTCTAAAACGATAATTAATACTAGATATATGAGAATATATACTAATAATGGTGATGATAGATTAATGACGGTAATGATAATCATCATCATTAGAGATTGATTATTTACTTTGTCCCAATTGTTAAAACAAAGATTTCTCATGGCGTGATAATTGTTAAACGTGTTACATAAGTGCAATATTCCTTGCCAAACATCGTCAAACCACTCTAACTTGAAACGCGTTAACTAGTGGGGGAAATGTACAATTCCATAGTATGAAAATGACAAAGATATAAAACAATATATATCTTATATGATTATATATATCAGCATAAAATCTTTAGTTTGACTAAAAAATTCAACGTTAGTGCTTTCCTGGAAACTTCTGAAAAAGGTATTGGAAAACGGGACCAACATTAGTGCTTCCGGGAAACTTCTGAGAATATGATCAGATTACTGGACCAGATTTGCTATTCTTGTTTTTTTTCTTTTTTTTTTTAATAATATTTATTAATTGATTATTTAATACTTATGAATCATTTATCAGAATCTATATACTACCTCCATATACAAATATATGCAGTAATATTAGATGAGTAATATTAGATAGACAATTTATGGACAAATTACATATGAAAATGATTTCATATCACTTTTTATTTCTTTTGTCCCAAATTATAGGATACTTACATGCTTAACATTCTCGTACAATCCATAATAAAACATTTGTCAAATAATTTGGGCAACACATTTGTTAGGTAACAAATCATTCGTTGGATCAAAATTTTATATTAATAAATTATAATATAAAAATTAATATATTATAATAAAAAAATTAATATATTATAGTACAAAAATTAATATAATATAATAAAAAAAATACATTATAGTACAAAAACTAATACATCATAACACGGGTCAGTGATTTATGATTAATACTTTCGAGTAAAAATCCAATACATTATAATATCGGATCAGATAGTCTAACGGATCATAACCCGTTAATATGGTCTAACACAAGTGTTTCCCAAATAGTTTATTTCATACATTACATTCTCATATAATCCACAATAAAAAAATTTGTACTAAATAGTTTATTGAATTATCAACTTCCATTTAATCTAAAATACTAATTTATCCTTACGAACCATTTTTTCTTTCAATTTTTTTTTTCTTTATTCTAAGTTTTATCCAACTAAAATTCACACTTGTGTTAATTTTATATTACTCTTTCTCATCAGTCTCCAGACGCCGTCACCAGTCGAGTTTCACACTACGTGAAAGAATTTTATACTACACTCATATACTTATAGAATTCCATATTTTTGTTCATTTACAGGCAAAATTGCATATTACATTGTAGAATCTTATACAATATCGTGGAATTCTATGTCACATTTGTCAAATTATATACTATTTCGTGTAATTCAATATTTATCCATCGAATTTCATACTAACAGCAAAAAAGGATTTAACCAAAAACTCATACCACAATAATTTTTTTTTTTTTTTTTACATTTATTCTAAAACTCAGTTCCATATTACATTAAATTTTATACCCACACTATTAAATTTTACAATAACTCTATCAAAATTTACAAAATCAATAAAACTTCTTATCAACTTTATTAAATTCATATACCTATGTCAAATCCATTCTGACTCAATTAAAATTCATATTAACCCTACTAAGGGTTTTTTCCCCTCCTACATTATGGTACCGGAACAAAGAAGAACATGTCAATAAAAGGGGGAATATGTAATGATGTATTACAGTATGACAACTCATCCCATAAATAAACACCAAAAACGGGAAATGGAATGACTCATTGTACTAAAATCCTATCCCCCACCGAGCAACAATTACTTTAAGGATAATCTGTAGAGGTCCTGTGTTTCGGGATGAAAAGGCAGGTATTAATTCCAGCTCGGGGTAAGTTGTTTAGCTCGGGAACACCCCTATGGCTCAGGCCTGGTTCCAGGTCTAGGATATGGCTTTGAAATCGGGGGTAAATAAAATATTCATTCAAAACCGACCCGAAGATGCATTGACACTGACTTCGGAGCTTTTGCACCCGGGCTCGAGACCCGTTGTCCGTGACCTGAATTAGCTCAGGGCACATGCTCAGGGCAGAGTAGCAGAGAGAGGTCCAGTAGGATGACATGGCGTAACGGTCCTGATTTCGCAAAAACCCTAAAAAAGTACACATATAAATAGTTAACCACAAAGTTAATGTAAGGTAATTCTTTTCTAATCAAGTCCTTACTTTGTTAAATTCTCTCTAAAAACTAACTTAAGTATTGGAGGGGGTTCACCAGAAAACCCTTCAGGTCCCCGTCTGACGATTGTGTTTGGGTGCAGGTCTTACAAGCCAAAGGAATTAGGTCTCTTCATTCTAGATTATTAAGTCATCAGGTTATTCTTATTTAACTTAGTAAAACAAAAGGCGCCCTCTGTGGGAAATATCGAAGATTTGGATCTAAGACGTGAGTGTCCGGCTACGAATATGGAGGAGTTACGACGAGACCTTGTCGACGATCTGAGCAAAACCCCAGTGACCCACACGTCGGGGATATCCATGGAAAGGGCGAATGCCTCCCAAGAAGCACCCACAGATCCCATCGAGCCGGCATCTAATCCGACCCCAGGGATGGGATTCTCGCCAGGTTCAGAAGCGAACCCGTGGGGATTACTATTTTTCAAGCAGTTGTCCACTGTCATAGCAAGGGTCGTAGATGTGGTAGTGGATAAGAGGCTGGCAAGCATGGGTCCACCACCATCATTGCCAGCACACGGGGTCAACTTGACGGGTGGGGAGGGGGGTCGCTAGTAAGTCAACCCACGAATCGGGAGTGGGAGATGACAAGAGTACAGCTGTATCAATAGATGATACCTTTAACAAGAATGCCTCAAATTTACCAGAGGTTGTAGAGGGTCTGAACAAGGAGGTACGGGAGTTGAAGAGGAAGTTAACAGGTAATGCTCCCTCGGCAAGGGTTAGGCGGGCAACTCCATTTGCGGAGGAGGTGTTGAGGGATGAATTACCCACTGGTTATCAATCTATGGGGTTCGAGTATAATGGCACTGCAGATCCACTGGATCACTTATGTAGGTTTGAAAATTCAGCTATGGTAATATCGGTTCTCGAGTGCGGTGATGTGTAGGGTTCTCCCCACTTCCTTTACCAAATTGGCGCAACTATGGTTTAGTCAGCTACCACCAGTTTTGATCCATAATTTTGATGAGTTCAGTGCTGCGTTCTTGCACCGGTTCGGCAGTTGTAGGAAATACCAGAAAATGCAATGGAACTATTTAATATCTAGCAGAAAGAGCGAGAAAGCTGGAGCTCTTACATAAAAAGGTTTACTACGACCAAACTAAAAGTCCCGTTAGCCTCAGAGTAAACCTTGATGAATGCACTGGCTCAAAGTTTGAAAAAGTACGATTTCTTCCAATCCTTGGTGGTAGAGCCCCCGAGGAGTTTGGGGATCTCTTGGCTCGTGCTGAGAGATTCATTAATCTAGAGGAAGCTTTGCAGATGAAGGAAGAGGTTGACAAGCGGAGAGAGAAGGGGGAAGATTGAGGGTTGGGCAAGAAGGTTAAGCCTGAACCAGTAGAGTACGATTGGACCAATACACACCTCTAGCACTCCCGCAGGAGGAGGTCTTCGTGGCATTCGAGTGTAGACCCGATTTGAAATGGCCTCGGACATATTCAGTAACCACTAGAAGAGAGAAATCTGACAAATTTTGTCATTTCCATAACGATTATGGAAACACCACAGAGCAATGTACCTATCTGAGCGATGAAATAGAGAGACTTATTCAGGCGGTACATTTGAAGGAATTTCTCTACATGGAACGAAGCAAGAGCAAGGCAAGTTACAAGAAGGTGGGGAGACACCCTTCGCCTCCGTGTATTCTAAAGCCAAGAGCCGAGGAAAAAGAGCGTGACCCCCAGAAGAGGGAGGTAATTAACATGATTGTGGGAGGACCAGGAGATGGTGACTCGAACAGATTAAGGAAGGGTTACGTCAGAGCAGCTGATCCGGAAAGAAGAAGGGGACTCGAGGTCGGGCAAGTAGCAGATAGCCCAATCATACATTTTGGGCCTCAAGACGTGGGTGAGGTTCTGAGGCCTCATGCAGACACCTTGGTCATCAGAGCTATGATAGCTACGAGGTATGGAGCATATTCGTTGACACAGGAAGCTCAGCAGACATCTTGTTCTTGTACTGCTTTGAACGAATGGACCTCGAGGAGAAGTTGGAACCAGTGGAAAAATCCTTAATTGGTTTTGCAGGGGGACCATACAGCCCCTAGGATCGATAATGCTTTCTGCCTCTTCTGGTGGGGCGCCCTTCCGGAAGACTAAGATGATCCTTTTTTGGTCGTGGATGCACCTTCGGTGTATAGTGCCATGTTAGGAAGACCATCACTTAGTAGCATCCAAGAAGTGGTGTATGGATATCATAAGAAGATGAAGTTTCCGGCGAGATATGAGGTAGGAGAGGTCGGCACTGACCAGTACACTTTGCGAAAATTATATGTGCAAAGTGTAAAGCAAGGAAGAAGAAAAGATACGCTTGAGAAGGGAGAAACCTAGAAGGTCCCTAAGTTACAAGAAGAATCAACAGAATTTGTGGAGCCAAATGAAATTTTAATGATATTGGAGCTAGTGCCGGGGGAGGCACATATAACTGTAAGGGTGGGAACAACCCTATCTCCAGAGATCTTGAAAGAATTGGTTAGTTTTCTATGAAATAATGTTGACGTCTTTGGATGGTCCTCGAATGAGTTGGTGGGGATCGACCCGTATGTGGCAGAGCACTGACTCAATATCAATCCCTCATTTAAGCCAGTTAAGTAGAAGGAGAGGGATTTCAGATCTAAGAAGGAAGCCATTATTTGAGTTGAAGGACTGAAATTGCTAGAGGCGAAACACATTAAGGAGATCCAATTCCCAGAATGGTTGTCCAATATTGTACTGTTCTCTAAAATGGAGGACAATTGGAGAATGTGCGTAGATTTTGGGGAGCTAAATAAAGCGTGTCTTAAGGACCATTACCTCTGTTTAGGATCGATCAGTTGGTGGACTTGACCTCTGGGTGTGGATTTCTGAGTATGATGGATGCCTCTCAAGGCTACCACAATATAAAGTTAGCAGAGGAGGACCAGAAGAAAGTGAGTTTCATCGCACCCTTCGGTACCTATTGGTATGTAGTGATGCCATTTGGCCTCAAGAACACGTGAGCCACGTATAAGAGGTTGGTAGATAGGATGTTCTCCGTGAAAATAGGAATAAATATGGAGGTGTACATAAACGACATGTTGGTAAAGATTGTTAAGTCGGAGTTGCATGTAGCTGATTTAGCAGAAACTTTTCAAACACTAAGGAAATATTGCAAGAAACTAAATAAAAAATAATGTGCATTTGGGGTGAGGTCAAGTAAGTTCTTAGGATACATGGTAACCAAGAGGGGAATCGAGGCTAACCCAGAGAAGATCCAAGCTAATCGGGACATGGCCCCTCCAAGAAACCCGAAATAGGTTTGGTGCTTAACAGGGCGACTAGCAGCATTGAACAGGTTCATCTCAAGAGTAGTAGAGTGCAACCTCCCTTTTTTCAAGGTTTTGCGAAAGGCTCAGGGCGACTAGCAGCACTGAACAGGTTCATCTCAAGAGTAGTAGAGCGCAACCTCCCTTTTTTCAAGGTTTTGCGAAAGGCTCCCAAGTTCGGTTGGGATGCCAAGTGCCAAAAGGCATTCGAAGAGCTGAAGGTTTACTTAGCTGGTGTGTCACTACTCGCATAACCCAGCCCGGGAGAGATGTTGTACTTATATATGGCTATAGAGGAATCAACGATAAGTACGGTGCTGGTAAAGGAAGAAGGAAAGAAGCAGACCCCAGTGTATTATGTCAGTAAGGCACTCAAGGGGGTCGAGTTCAGTATGTTGAGATTGAGAAAGGAGCCCTGGCCCTTGTAATCACGTCTAGACGGCTGAGACCATATTTCTCCGCTCACAAAATAGTGGTCAGAACTAATCTGCCACTGAAATCAGTCCTCAGCAAGCCAGAAACGTCAAGAAGGTTCATCAAGTGGGTGATTGAGATGGGTGAGTTTGAGATAGAGTTCTATAACCGGGTAACTATTAAGGCTCAGACTTTAGTGGACTTTATGCAAGAGATGACATGGCCCCAGGAGACAGGGGGACGGTGGACAGTTTTTGTTGATAGATCTACAAGAAATGTCGGTTGCGGGGCGGGAATATTTTTGATTAGCCCGGAAGGAGGCAAAATGGAGTATGTCGTCCAATTAAACTTCCGAGCATCTAATAACGAGGTAGAGTATGAGGCGTGCATTCGAGGGATACAAATGGCCATAGAGCTTAGGGCTAAAAAGGTATCGGTACATCTGGACTCATAGATAGTATACAAGCAGACCAGTGGTGAGTTTGAGATACGGGAAGAGCGCATGAGAGAGTACGTCAAAAAATTCAAAAAATGTCAGGAGATGCTAGAGCACTTGGAGGCGGTACAGATACCGAGGCAGGAGAATGGCTGGTCAGACTATTTGGCAAGAGTGTCCAGCTCAGCGGTGGACTACAAAGAAAGTCAAATAACCCTATTGATGTCGCCCGAAGAGGTGATAGAAAATACCATAGCTGAACTAATAGAAACGGGGGATTGACAGTCAGAGATAAAGCATATTTAGAGAAGTGGATCATTCCAAAAGATCAAAGCTCGGCGACCAGGCTCGAAATTCGAGCCACACGCTTTTGATAAATTGGGGGAAAGTTGCACAAAAGGGGTTTCGGGATGCCCCTACTTAAATACTTGGGATTGAAGTTGAGTGAACAAGTCTGAGAAATGCATGGTGGGTGTTGTGGTAACCATATGGGGGCCGGGCGCTGATTCGAGCTTTTGTGTGTGCCTACTTTATAAATAATTGTCAGAAATTTAATAGCTCGCCCGCAAAATAACGGGATCGCGTGTAGGTTTGACAAGCTTAACTCGAGTCGTCTCTCAAGGACTGATGTTCGGAATTTTTAATGTTTGTTTAATCACAATATAAACACGAGAACTTGTATAAATTTGGTTTCTGAAATTATTAACTATGAATCGAAAAGCAATATTAATTAACTTTAAATAATTATCTAAATTAATTAAACTAGACAACTAGCATGAATTGAACTATTACTACGAATATCAAGCATATGAAGTCTCAAGAATAAGATCAATATCAAAATCCTCAAGCAATCGCATAACGTAAA
>BMAC01000672.1:240694-256094 GCA_014905375.1 Phtheirospermum japonicum
CCCAATGGTTGGCGAATTGAACGATCCGCTAATTGGAGACGCATCCTTGTCGGCTTCAATGGTCCTAATTCAAATTGCTTATAAAGGGAATGCGGCATTAAGTTAATTCCTGCGCCAAGATCAAGCATTCCGCGCGCTTGTTGCCCATTCTCCAATGTAATATTGACACAAAAGCTTCCAGGGTCTTTCTCCTTCGTAGGCAGTGGTTGCTTGCATAGCGCACTCACCTCCTTCGGCAGGCGCCCGGCGTGGCTCGGCAGCGTCGGCAGGCAGCGTTGGCATGGTTCGGCAGCGTCGGCAGACAGTGTCGGCATGGCTCGGCAGGTCTTTCTAGAACGGTTACAGGTAAAAATCCGTTATAGAAAGTCTGACAGTTCTAAATTCTTCAAATCGTGCCCCGTTTTCGCCGAAACTCCAATCGTTGGCCCAACCTTGACTACGTCCAAACCTAAATACCTCAAAACACTTAAATTAAATAATTATAATAAAAATATAACAAAATAAGTTGGAGATAAGAAAATACGAAAATAAGCTCATTTTATCCAACTTATACCTAAAATAATAATAAAAACTAAATAAAATACTAACTTAAATCAAGACAAATACACGTTAATCAGGCGCTAGCCTAGAAGATCTGAGAGCCGGATACTTTTTGACCTACCTAAAATCCGACGCAGAGAAGATGGTAAAATGATGCGAGAAGTGCCAATTACACGCCCCTTTGATGCATAGGCCGGCAGAAGAGCTCATGACTATGAGTGCAGTGTGACTCTTTGCGAAATGGGGGATTGACTTGGTGGGACCCATGGATTCGGGACAGAGGAAGTTCCAGGTGGTGACCATAGACTATTTCAACAAATGGGTAGAAGCTGAGCTATTGGTGAAGATCATAGAGGAAGCTATACTAAAGTTTCTATGGAAAACATAGTATGCCGATTCGGAGTACCTTGTGTGCTGGTGTCAGATAACGACACCCAGTTTATGGGAAATAGCCTAAAGGAGTGGTGCCGTAGGATGAAAATCAAATAATGTTTCACTTCAGTATATAATCCACAGGCTAACGGGCAGGTAGAGACCACCGATAAGATCCTGGTTCGGGGTATAAAGACTTGGTTGGATAAAGTTGGAGGAAGATGGGTTGAAGAGCTTCACTCAGTCCTGTGGGCTTATCGCACAAACCAAAAGATGCTATTGGGAAACCCATTCAGCTTGGTATATAGTATGGATGTCGTCATACCGGCAGAGGTCTACATCGAAACTCATAGAGTACTTACATCTGATGAGGAACAGAATTAAGTGATGATACGGGAATCCCTGGATTTGATAGTAGAGAAGAGAGAAAGAGCTTTCCTCCGAATGGAGGAGATAAGAGGAAGCATGAGGGTAGCCTAGAATAATAGAGTGGTGAAGAGGAGTTTCCGGGTCGGTGACTTGGTACTGAGAAAAGCGGGCTTGAACAAGAACTTGGGAAAGCTAGGGGCTAATTAGGAAGGACCTTTCAAGGTGGAAGGAATATTGGCAGCGGGTGGCTATGAGTTGGAAGACATTGACGAAAGGAGAACACCCCGGGCCTGGAATGTAGTCAACTTGAAAGCTTGTTTTGTATAAGATAGAGGTAAGAAAAGGCTCCATGTGTCTATTTATGCAGATCTCTTAAGACGACGTTAAGTTAGTTGAATATATTTCTCTTATTATGTAAAGTAAAAAGTTTATGCTTTCCTAATGGAGCTAGACTTATCGCGAACAAATCGTATATCATCGAGAAGATGCTCGGGGTTTAAAAGATGGCATATTTCATCTAAATCCCACATGCGGCGATGGGTCGAGCAGATGCTCGGGATTTGCAAGATGGTATATGATATTTAAATCCCACACGCGGTGGTGGGTCGAGCGAATGCTTGGGGTTTGAAAAGTGACGAGTGTCACTCAGACTTATACGGCGGATGCCCAGGCAACCAACATAAAATAGATATAAACGTTAGATAAATGTCTATTAAAGGCGGCTGCACTAAAACTCAAATAAATTTTTTTATTAAGGATGGACCTGAAAGGTTTATCCTTTATTACATAGACAAAGCTCCAGAGTCGAAGCTCAAGCCAAACATGTAGAATTAATTAAGGAACTTGAAATAATCAATTAGAAGGGCGACGCTGAGCATTCTTGAACCTCCACAGCTCATGGTCCACCTCACAAAATTTCAGGTAGTACATGTCAGCACGTTGAGCTTCAGATTTTATATTGGCGGCTAGGGCCTCATTCACTTTGAACAAGCGGTCCACCTGGTCACGAAGATCTAATACTTCTTCGCGGAGGTGCAAGATATGCTGATTTGATGATTTCCAATTATCTTTGTGGAATTGTTTGTTCTGCCTCTTTTTCTCCAGGCGGCGGCGGAGCCTATCCATCTCCTCTTGAAGCTCGTAAGCATTCGGCGGTGGGCTAATGAAAGAGCCAGAGATGATTTAACGTAAAAGGTGTTGGTGAGGAATGATAATGGGATGGTGGGTTATAAAATATATTTTCCCGCCAGGGTTTTTGAAATATCGTACTACGAAAGGACCACAGGCCTGTTTAAAATGGTCCAAGTATAGAGACCCCCGAGCTCACCAAATATACAAGATTTGGGTTGAGCCTCGGATAAGACCAAACATTTGAGTGCTAGGAGCTCTAAAAAAAGGGGGAAAGCGGATGCAAGGTGCAAAAATACAAGTTAAATCAGTTAAGCACTGGAAAAATTATTCATTAAAACTTTGTTAAAAAGGGTTACAGCTGGATATCATATCATACACGGTCAGAATAGAAAGAAGTTACATGAATGGCATTGCATCCAGCCTAAGGACAAAAATCTCTAGGAGCCTAAGTGGGTTACTCGCCGTAGTCCGAGGTGGAGATGCCCGTATCAATCATCAGGCCAAATTGATCATCCCCGAGGTCCAATCCCTCGCCCCCTATAACAGGGGTATTGTCAAGAAGGATGGCTGGGATTAGAGGAGCAGGGTCTATGGGGCTGGTGGCTAGAACATCGGGCTCGAAGTGATGAAGGACATAGTCCAAAAAGTCTACAGCCCTAACTAAGTTGATCCGCTTATCTTCGTCACTGGCATGGAGGTCAGGATGATCGGGAGCATCATCTAAAATGACATTCTTATCGAATGTCTCCACCGAGCTCCCAAAGGCCACCCACTCCTTCGCCTTCTTCATGACATAATCCGCATAGAAGGGAACCACTCCTACTAAGGTGTCATAAAAGTCCTCAGAACGGACGAAAATCTTGCGAGTAGCTTCGTGGACTTGCTGTAGTAAGGATATGACCTCCTCTGATTGAAGATAGCTCTCTCGACCTATCTTCATGCCTTCAGCACGAGCCTTCTTGACTTCAGCCATGTGCTCGCTCTTTTGAGCCTCCAACTGGGCCTTAAGGGAAGAACTCTCCTCCTGAGCTCGAGAGGTAATTTCTTAGCTCTCTTTCAGAGCAGCCCGGGAGCGCTCCAGTTTAGAGCTCAGGAGGGCAACCTTGTCATGCGAGGCCTTGAGGTTGATGACTAGATGGGGGTCACTAAAATTATTGTGTGAACGAGCAGTCAAGGCAGAAGTCATAGCCAGAGCCTGCAAGAAAAAAGAAGGAAGTGATTTAAGAATGAAACGCGGAAAAATTAAAAGTCTATAAAGCTCGGGAGTTCTTACCTTCGAAAGATTTAGAATCCAGTTGTTAAGAAATTCCTCGTCTCCCACTTCTCAAAAAGCTCCCTGTCGGGAGTCAGGCAGACTCCCTGCAAGAATTGAGAAGCAGTGTGACCATCTTCATTTTTCATCACACTTTGCATGAGAATGATTGGTTCAGGGTGGAGATAGAGGGACCATAAGGTATCCATGTGCTCGATGGGGGTTTAACCCTGGCTCTCTTCGGTTTAGGCTAATCAGCCTCAGCTAAAATCTGCTTCGAGTGTAAGGACTCGCCAGAGCTCGTGGCAGTAGGGTTGCGGTCAGAGCGGCAGCAGACGCAGCAGGTATCTGTAAAACACGACCCACGGACATGGCCTTCTCTTGCCCCTCCAGTCTAAGCTTGGCACTTTTTAAATATGGTATCTGTAAAAGAAAAGCAAGATGAAAGAACACTAATAAGAACAATAGGTTAAGCAGGTTACAACCAAGAATACTTTATTTACCGATGTCTACTTCCAAAGGAGACTTGAACGGACTAAGGTCGTAATGATAAAGCAAAAAGGGTGGATAAGGCGGGACAGATCGAAGGTTCTCTTCATTATTCGAGGAGATTAGAAATAAAGATTTTGAAAACTCCTTGATCTACAAAGAAAAGACGAAGGCCTTCCAAAACCTGAAAATTTCAAGAAAATGATTTGTTGAGGGCGAGAAAGTGCTACCTTTTAATTCTCGACTTAAATTGTTTCCAGGGAAGTTTCGCTCCCGGTGGGTTGGGTCGTTTGTCATCACTCATGTATTCTCGCATGGCGCAGTGGAGATTTACAACCCGAAGATGAGAAAAACGTTCAAGTTGAATGGACATTAACTCAAGCCATATTACGAAGGGTTTAACACAGTTAACGAAGAACGGATGGAGTTGGAAGCGCCACCTTCAACTTAAAAAAGGGTGTAAGAAGTCGAGCCTAACGACTTTAAAAAAAGGCGCTTGTTGGGAGGCAACCTAATATTTACATTATTTTTGTATTTTTAATTTAATTTTATTTTATTTTATTTTATTTTTTCATTTTATTTTTCTTTCTACCTCAATGTTTGCATACTGCAATATAGGTTTGGAAACAGGAGCTAGCTAGAATTCTTCACATTGAAGGGGGGGAAAGGTTTGGTTGGAGAACTTAGATGATTGGGCTTATTTTATGAAGGAAGATCGTCATGGTTGTCCAGACCCGGGACCTTCTCGCCATTTACTCGGGTAATTTATATCCCTACTTTCCCTCATATTGAATACTTAATTGATTATTATTGTATTATGCTTGCTTGAGGACAAGATAAAGTTTGAGTTTGGAGGGGAGTTAATTGTCTTTGATGTGTTTGGTGTTGAAATTTCATTTCTCATGAGTTTGTTAATGGTCTGTGACAATGCATGATGAGTTTCCTGATGATGAATGATGTTTAGTTTGCCAACTTTATGAGTTTTTTTTTTTAAAAAAAGAGGAGGGTAGCATGCTGTTATTAGGTGACTCAATAACAAACTAGTAAATGACATTTGTGATAATGATTCAAGGGCTGGTTTATAATATTAAAAGTACTTATTTGCATTGCTTGCGTGAACTATGTTCCGGTTAAAGTCTTTAGGCATAATTTATTTTAGAGATCAAGAGCATGATTGTTAGCACTTTTGTGATTCATTTGTGGGGCGTCAGTTCTAGATTGTTTACGTTGTTGAGGTGTCCTTGTGGTTGTCGTACTGGAGGCGAGTTTTTGTGGGGCCCTTGAAGTTAGTGGTTATGTGAAAATATCTCGTTAGTTGAAACAGAATTTATTCAAGTCTGGTCGGAGAATACCAGTGGGTTGTAGTCGAAAAGTGAAAAGAAAAGTTAAAAAAAAAAAGAAAAAGAAAAAATTAAGATGTTGAAACAGCTACCTATCCGTGGTTTACCAAGTGTGTCTCGCTTATACTATAGCCGCTTTCCAACGAATACACGACTAGCAGCCTGAAAATTCACGCACGTATGCATACCCTCAAATGGCCCATACTGATCTTAATTCCAATAAACTGGAGGTGAAGCTTAATGATCGATGCTTTCTCAACACTCTAGTTTAGAAATCATCTCCACAATAATACGGAGTTGATTGTTGAGTAGTAAGTTGAATACCGAGTTGTGTCTCTCGAGGATAGATGTTATCGGCAATCGGTGTTCTTAGTTAGTCTCTTGTTAATCTAGATTACACTAATCTACTCTAAGAAAGCAATAAGTCATTTGGTTGAGTTTGAGTTTTTTATGCTAATGCTTGAATTGAGAAAACTTTGAAAACACTATACTAAGGCAAAGGTTAATAAATCTTGAAAGCTTGCTTTAAAGTAACTAATTTGAGAAGATTAATTAAACCCTAATTTAAAAACTTCTAATAAATTAAAGACTACTAAATTAAGGAAAGCTTGCAAGTTTTGAAAGAGGAAATGGAGGTAAAGTCAAAGCTTTTAAAATTAAAGAGAAGATTCATGGTCAAAGATCTTGGAAAATGAAGAAGTCAAATTAATAAAAGAAGTAAGCCCCATTTGTCTTTCGAAAATCAAAGGTTTGTTTAGACAAATGGGGTAAAAAGCTTTAAAGACGGCTTCAATGGAGGTTTTGCCAAAAGAAGAATAAGAAGATAGAAAACGAAAATGAGGATGTGAAATGCAATAAAAACAACACAAGCTAAAACCTATCAACCAACACACAAACAATAGCAATCAATCAAGAACAACACATAATAGAAAAGAGACAGATTACTACCAATTTCACTCCAAACAAGTTTCGAGGTCTAGCTTACAATCTTCAAAAGATAAATCAAGTCTTCAACACAAAAGCAACTATTAAGGATGGAGATGTCACCTTCTCCAACAACTCAACAAGAGAAATTAACACTAACTAACCAAACTAAACTACTCTAAGGATTATAAACTAGGGTTTTAAAATGCAACGGAATAGTAGAAGCTTGGAGGAGATTGAACAAGTTCAAGAATCAACCAAAGAGAGGATAAGGTTGTTGCGAAAAGGTTGGGGGTTTATATAGAGAGTCACAGAGGCAAAATTGTCAAAAACGCCAAAAATCCCAAAAACTCCCTGCGATGCAGTCGATCGGGTTGTGGTTCAGTCGATCGAATGCTTTGTCTTCAAATGGCCCAGCCTCTGTCGAGCATTCAATTCAGTCTGAGGCAGTCGATCGACTGGAATGGCTGCCGATCGACTGAGTTGTCGTCGATCGACTGTCAGGCTGCTTCCGGCTCAGTTTTCTCATTTTTCGCTCCAGAACGTCCGCCGGTCATCGTTTCTTGTTCGCGCTATGTTCCTTTGCATGTCCCCACTTGTCTGATCCATAGCAAGTCGATTGGAATGCCCTCAGCGTGCACGGGTCCTGCTTGGTCATTCTACGGCCGAAAATATAAAAACTAGTGAAAATCTACGAAAACGTAATAGAAATCGCACAGACGCTACAAAAACCTAAAACTAACAAAATAGGCCTAATCGACTCATAACACTCATAAATACAAGCGAAACACATGCAAACGCGACACAAATAGGTAACAAAAACACGTATAAAAATGAGCAAATTAACCACCCCACACTTAGAATGATTGCTTGTCTTCAAGCAAACTTAGTCTAGAATTACGAAACTACCCCCAGATGATCCTAAACTAATGCACAATAACTTTATTCGAGACGTCTCATGCTACAATGATAGTTAGCTTGATCGAAGATGACGACAAAGACGCGTTGACAAAGAAAGTTTAGATCGACCCCCGAAACCTAAAAGTACTAGATAACCCTCCAAGTCGGTCCCCTCGTCGTTGCCCCGGCTAAGGTTTATCCATGCTCGAACCTTTAATCGGCTCCCTATGAGCCCCAATCATCTACATCTCTCTTTAACAATCAAAATCTAAAAGAAGAAAAATAAGAAATGTGCAAGGGTTGCACGTTTATTACTTGATAACTTCAAGGACTTATATCGTATCCTTGTTTATTCATCAATTTTTTTAGGGTTCAACGACTCCGATCACTCGTTGCTACTAGAAACTTACAATATTTTTGATCGAGCACATGGAGCAATTGACGCCTCCAATATTAGAAGAAAACTTACAAAGCAAAAATCTTATAGAGAGTGTTCGATGACGAGAGTTGAGGTACTAGTTCAAAATTGAACTCAAGGATAGCACGAAGTGAAAGTCGAATAAATTCTCCAACAAGTTAAGCTACCTAAGTCCACTACATCCGATCGTCAATCTAAACTCCCTAAGCAAATCATCAAAACTGCATCACTTCGCCAAGGTTCCAAGCAAATATAACACACTCACTGCTCAAATTATCACAAGAAAGCATACACAACTTAAAAGCCTAAGAAGAACCCTAACCACCCCACACTTAAAATCTAGTAATGTCCTCATTGTAAATTAAGCTAGAAAGCGGTAAAAAGTGTAAAGGAAAAAAGAAAATGTCCATATTCTTGAGCTTGTGATGACGTGGTCGTGCATGAGTCCTCTACGGCAGTCGAGGCAAGCTATCTACAAGACATGAACAAATGGGGGGGTTGCAAAGACAATCTATGTACAAAAGGTGAAAATATTTTTGGGGTTTTTGAAATTTCTATTTTGTTTGAATTTTCTTTTATGAAGATTTTTTTTTAAAAAAAAAAACTTGGGTTGCCTCCCAATAAGAGCTACTTTAACGTCCATAGCTCGATGATCTATACAAGCGATGCTATCCGGGATTCAACAAGAGGTGGGGATCATGCCACGCCTTGGTGTTTCTATAAGAAACACCGAGTGACAAGAATCACCAAGGTGGGCAAGTCGAGAAAGCCGGAAGATCAAAATAACAAAAGCGTGGGCTTGGTTCTGAGGTCGGAAGAGTGAGTAGTCGACCACCAAAATTTGATCGTCACAAAATGGGTCGACATATTCCTTCATCTCCCTAACCGCCATGTCCTCTCTTTCAACATTACAAGTAGCCATAGTCGGGCACAAGAGAGTAGGATCCAACGCATCCCCCACTACCTCTTCCACCTTCTCTTGTTCAAGTAGACGTAAGGCATCGGGTGGTGGTAAAAGAGGCTCGACTATATCCACATCCTCCAAAACCGGCACAACTTCATCATCCTCACAAAGAGCAAGTAAGCTCGACACTCCAGTTGTCATTGGAATCCCCAAAGGTGACTCCCCCACACATTCCTCTACAACATCTTCAAAAAGCACGAGAGGGGTAATGCCAACTTTCGATCCTTTCTCCTCACCCACTAACTCCACCTCCTTGCACACCTCTTTCAAAAGACCGTCAAAGCTTGATTGCCATCAGCAAAGGTGGGGTCCACCACATCAAAGATGGGCATCTCATCAAAAGGTTGTTTTAGCTCGTCCACATTGTTGGTAATTTGCTCTATTTGAGGCTATACGAGCAAGGCGTTCATCCGATTGTCGAACCCCATCCACGAGCTCGGCTAAAAGAGATTCTAAGTCCAGGGGATAGGACATAGACAAATCTTGAGATACTGTGGTGTAAGGATCATCGCTCGAAGTATACGAATTTGAGGTGTGTAGATTGTAAAAGTCGTAGCTCGAAGAATAGAAATCATGGATTGGTGGAGCATACAAGTCAAAGCTCAGGTAAGAAGAAGGCGGGGCGAGTGGAGCATATGAATCATCAAAACCTGGATCATAAGAATCACGAGGCGGTGCATAAGGATCCATACTCGAATTATAGTAATGTGAAACTGGTGGAGAATATGAAGGGCTTGGGCCGGAATAATCGAAAGGGTGAGCCCATTCTCGACCTCTCGGAGCATACGGGTCATCATAAATCAAGGGGACCCGATAGCTTGGAGGAGTGGTGTACGAATTGGGGTAATCAAAAGTTTGGATATAAAGATCATCATATGGAAAACTAGCTCAGTAGTTTGCCATCTTCGGTCGGATTAATCTCGGACCTTCAAAGATGCGGGTTGAGAACCTTGTGGTAGCGGGCCATGAGGCGATGATGCGAGCCCGGATGATACTTGTGGCGGAGGCATCCCTTGATCGTCGTATGTGTGGGTGGGCAGTATCGAATTCTCGAATGAGTTGGTCATCGTTCGCACTTCTAGCACCGGGGTCAGAGGTTGAAGAGGAGAGGCATCGAACGTGTCGTGATCCCTCATGGCTCGTGCATCTCGTCTCAACCTCTCAGGATTAGGCAAAAGTGGGGCCAATTCTCATCCAATTGATCGCCTACCTTGCATGCACAACACTAAACAAAGGATTACGGGTATCTAATGTAAAATGATAATCTAATCTAACTACTAACTAAGATAACAGGAAGAGTAGTTAAGAACACCATTAGCCTTAATCTATCCCCGGCAACAGCGCCAAAAATTGATCGATGATTTCTCAACACTCTAGTTTAGAAATCATCTCCGCAATAACACGGAGTCGATTGTAGAGTGGTAAGTTGAATACTGAGTCGTGTCTCCCGAGGATAGATGTTATCTGCAATCGGTGTTTTTAATATTCTCTTGTTAATCTAGATTACACTAATCTATTCTAAGAAAGCAATAAGTCATTTGGTTGAGTTTAAGTTTTTTTATGCTAATGCTTGAATTGAAATGAAAACTTTGAAAACACTATACTAAGGCAAATGTTAATAAATCTTTAAATCTTGCTTAAAAGTAACTAATTTGAGAAGATTAATTAAACCCTATTTGTGAACTTCTAATAAATTAAAGACTACTAAATTAAGGAAAGCTTGCAAGTTTTAAAAGAGAAAATGGATGTAAAGTCAAAGATATTAAAATTAAAAAGAAGATTCATGGTTAAAGAGCTTGAAAAATGAAGAAGTCAAATTAATAAAATAAGTAAGCCCTGTTTGTCTTTCAAAAACCAAAAGTTTGTTTAGACAAATGGGGTAAAAAGTTTCAAAGAGGGCTTCAATGGAGTTTTTGCCAAAAGAAGAATAACAAGCTAGAAAACGAAAATGAGGATGTGAATTGCAATAAAAACAACACAAGTTAAAACCTAACAACCAACACACAAACAATAGCAATCAATCAAGAACAACACATAATAGAAAATTGAGAGATTACTACCAATTTCACTCCAAACAAGTTTCAAGGTATGGCTTACAATCTTCAAAAGATAAATCAAGTCTTCAACACAAAATCAACTACAAAGGATGGAGATATCACCTTCTCCAACAACTCAACAAGAGAAACTAACACTAACTAACTAAACTAAACTACTCTAAGGATTATAAACTAGGGTTTTAAAATGCTATGGAATAGTAGAAGCTTGGAGGAGATTGAACAAGTTCAAAAATCAACCAAGGAGAGGATAAGGTTGTTGGGAAAAGGTTGGGGGTTTATATAGAGACTCGCATGGGCAAAATCATCAAAAATCCCAAAATTCCATGTGATGCAGTCGATCGGGTTGTGGTTTAGTTGATCGGTAGGATGGCAGTCGATTGACTGCTTTGTTTTCACATGGCCCAGCCTCTATCGAGCAGTCGATTTGGGCTGAGGCAGTCGATCGACTGGAATGGATCTCGATCGATTGAATTGTCGTCGATCGACTGCCAGGCTACTTCCAGCTCGGTTTTCTCGTTTTCCGCTCCAAAATGTCCGCCGGTCATCGTTTCTTGTTCACGCTATATTTATTTGCATGTCTCCACTTTTTTGATCCATAGCGATTCGATTGCAATGCCATCAGCGTGCGCGGGTCACGCTTGGTCATTCTACGGCCAAAAATATAAAACTAGTGAAAATATACGAAAACGTAATAGAAATCGCGCAAATGCTACAAAAGCCTATAACTAACAAAATAGGCCTAATCGACTCCTAACACCCATAAATACAAGCAAAACACATACAAACTTGACACAAAAAGGTAACAAAAACACGTACAAAAACGTGCAAATCACTTAACAAACCGAACGCCTAAATAATACGATCCTCATATTCAGTGCCTGGTCCTAATTATCAAGTAAAGAATGGTAGTTCGGAGTTGCAGGCCCCAATAAAGAAAAAAGAATTATTAATAAACGGGTGGAAAAGATATTTGATCGCAACCAACACTGGATAGTATCCAAACCATCGAGTAATGAGGGGGCACCATAGTACATTGATGTAACGTATGCAAAAAGGGGTTGTCAATCTACTAGGATTACTTTAGTCAATACATGAAACACTTGCAATTTTTAGAAATATAAGGGTGTCAAGAATCCGGATGAGTTCGTTTGAGCAATTCGAGTAACTTACTACTGCGAAAGTGTGAAGACCTAAGCAAATGACCACTTAATTTTCTTGGCCTTGTTTTCCATGTGTGTTTTGTGCTTTAACTTTAAATTGCTTGGGGACAAGCAATGGTTTAAGTTTGGGCGAGTTTGATACGCAAGAAGTTATGTAGTAATTAATTGTTTATAAATATAATTTTAGGCACTTCATATTGTCATCTATATTTATTTCTCATGTATATATTCTTGTGGATGGATGTGCACCAATTGCATATTTCTCATTTATTTTGCAGTGTTTTGTTGCTCGATTGGTACAACGATAAACGTTGTATGGTTCTTGGATTGATCTTGGTGATACATGGCTGTTATTGGGTCACCCGATAACAGAAAGCAGGCCATTGAGACTTACCTTTACTTACCTGTTCTTGGGCCTTATCTTTTCTTGCTTGTTCTTGGTCCTAGTAAGGCGGCTAGCTTCCATTATATATATATGGTGACGTGGCCAGCAAGAGAGATTTTTTGGAATATAAAAAAGGAGTCATCACTTTTAACCAATGATTTTTGGGGAGGAGACCTTACCTTGGAAATTTGGAGCAGTCGTTGCCCAAGACTTGCCTTAGCAATATATTGGAAACATCAATTCACGGGAGGCTTGATCAATGGGCAGCAGCAAACTTTCAGGGAGGATTTAAAGGAGGATTGATCAAGTTTGTTCCTTTCTTTATTTATTAAGAAACAATGGTTTATATTTTATTTCTAGTTTATAATTCCATGAACACCATGTGTGAGTAGTTTCATTGATTCCGTTCCTTGTCATGTTGAACCCTATCGATTGATTATGTTCTAACTAATTCCCATATTTAATTCGTTTTTCATATGAAATCATTTGTGTTATTCTATTTTCTTGTCAAGAATATTTAATTTTTAATTTAGATTGATCACCTAGATTAGGGTTAGATAACAATTGCTATAAATAGGGTTACAATCCGTAATTGTTGTCGTTTCTATTTTACTTGTAGCAACTAATGGTTGCGTTCCATTAGGGATAACACAATATAAGTTAAATAAATTGAGCTTATGAGTTTATTGCTTAGATTAGCCTATTTCCTATCATTTAATTCTTTTATTGGATTAAATCTAGAGAGCTTATTCAAGGTTGTCCATTAATTAGGTTTGATCAAAGAGCTTATTTTGATTAAATATTCGGTAAAGGGTAAATTCTAGTAGCAGAGCTTATTACTATATAGAGCTAGTAGTTTCATATGAAAAGTGAATTATAATATTACAATTGGTTAGATGAATAGATCGAGGGTGGAAACTAAACTTGGACTGGAGTTTTCTCATTATTATTAATCTCATATTAATTCTCTTACGTGTTCCGTTAGTTCGAAGTTGATTACTTTGCCCATATTCGTCTAGTATTTAGTTATTTATTTCCAATTAGTTAGTTCATCATCTTTTACCCCCTTTTATTGTTTTAACTAAATACGAATAATCATAAATTAATTCACACTCCTCGTGGGATCAACCCTTACTTACCGCTTCTGCTAGTTAGTGGCGGAAAGATGAGGAAAAATAAAAATATTAAATATATCGCGTAACGATGCACGGTCAACCACCTCCGCGATCTCTTAGAGAAGTGCTTTATTTCATCTCCTTCTCTTTTAACAATTGCTTTGCTTTGAAAGCATGTTCCACTGATTCTTGATACGGCTTATTCAATCTTTCTTCATTGGCTTGTAATGATTCGGCAAGTTCATCAACGGTCATGGTATCAAAGTCTTTGGAATCTTGATGGCAACAACCACATAATTGAATTTTGGATCTAAAGATCTCAAAAATTTCTGAATGATTCATTCATCGTTAATGTCTTCTTCATATCTCTTTGTTTGATTTGTAATCATCAAAACTCTTGATATATAATCCGAGATCAATTTGGAATCCTTCATATTGAAGGATTTGAAATCAACCTAAGTGTTTGGAGATGCATCTTCTTCACTATATTTAGGTCTTTAAATGAAGCTTGAAGAGTTTTTCATGCTTCCTTGGAGGTAGTTGCTGCAAAAACTTTTTCGAACATCTTCTCACCCAAATATTGATGAATGAGTGTAAGCGCCTTTTGATCTTTCTTCTTGACATCATTTGTTGTATCATCTCCTCTCTCTCTCCACGAAATTCCATACTTCATATGCTCCTAGCAAGTCTTTCATCCTTATGCACCAATTATCATAATTTTCTTTGGTGAGTGATGGAATTATGAATGGTGTTCCTTTCATCATTTTTCTTCAAACTTTCATCTCTCAAATACAAATAGCTCTTGCACACTACTGCAGAAAACAGTTTTAAAGGCGGTTCTGGGAGACTTTTAACAGCGGTTTTTGAACCGCCTTTAAATCCATATTTACGGCGGTTTTTCTAAAACCGCCGTAGAAAATGAGGCTTTTTACAGCGGTTTTTCTTGAACCGCCGTAGAAAGGCTTTTTACAGCGGTTTTTCTTGAACCGCCGTAGAAAGTGTTACTTTTACGGCAGTTTAAGAACTGCCGTAAAAAACAACGGCTGTGGATTCTACGGCTGTTCTTTAAAAATGCCTTCTATAAAGTCTGTTTTAGAACATATATTTTATGGTGGTTCTTAAAAAATACCTTCTAGAAAGGATATTTTCCAGAACGAACATTAAAAACTACCTTCTAGAAAGAAGTAAAAAATTAAAAAAAAAATGCCATTGCCACTGGATTAGTCTTGATCCGTAACTAAAAAACAAATCATCACCGTAAAACTAAGCAGAAAATAAAACCCAAAATGCCTCAAGCCATTGAAACAAAGAATTCCTTCTATTACACTTAGATAATCCAAAATCCAAAAAAAATCTCTAGATAAAAAAAAAGAAAACCGCCAAATGGGATTGTATTCGATTGCACCCCAAGATATACCTCTAAATATATTGGTGTAAAGAATCTTGACAAGAAACGACGGAATGTTGTTTCCCTGTCCACCTTCAAGCTTCTCTTCTACCTATAAAGTAGTCAATCTCAAACTCGATCCACAGTATGTAATATAAAAGCAATATGTGGCGATACTTAAAATATAAAATAAAGTCTTACCTATACTGCTAACAAAATTGTTTGCAGGCACATAACACAACAAACACAATCTCATTAGCTCTCTTTGAACCAAATATGTTACACTTGTCCAAATCCACCTTCGCCCAAAAGACAATCGGCCCGAAAATTCTTGGTAGCCGTAGCCAATTCACGAAATGTGAACGTGTGAGCAGCAATATGACCCGACCCTCCATCTTTAGAAGCTTCCTTCACTACAAAAAAAATCCGGCAATGCTGACGGCCAAATCCGTCCTGCTGACGGGCATCGGTCGTCAACAATACTTCCCGTCAGTATTTTTCCCTTTTTTTTTTTATTTTATAAATGCTGACGGGCTGGCCCGTCAGTATTGCTGGCAGGTCAAGCCCGTCAGCATTTTTAAAATATTATAAAAAAAA
>BMAC01000672.1:260761-291998 GCA_014905375.1 Phtheirospermum japonicum
ATGATTTGTTGTGATTCCTGAAGAAACACAACCATCTTAATATATTTTAATTGTTTATTATTTATTCCTGAAGAATACTAACAATTACTAATAATTTAGAAGATTATTAAAACAATAATTTGTTGTGATTCCTGAAGAAACACAACCATCGTAATATATTTTAATTGTTTATTATGTATTCCTGGAGAATACTAACAATTATTAATAATCTAAAAGATTATTAAAACAATAATTTATTGTGATTCCTGAAAAAACACAACCATCTTAACATATTTTAATTGTTTATTATGTATTCTTGAAGAATACTATGAGATCTATGATTACTCTTGAAGAAGTAATTTTTAGTTTCTTTAATTTAATTTTTTTTTTTTTGGCTTTTTTTATTTTTCATATGTATTTAAAAAAATATTAATTCAAGTTGTTTCTCCTGAAGTAGAACAACTAAGTATAATATTACGAAAGAATATTCATACTTGTTCTTATMTAATGTGACAATTCAATATTCCTGAAAAATATTGATATAAAAGAAAATGTGCTCTTTAATTAGCACATGTCATTATATACGATACTTGTATAAAGAAAGTATAATATTTATGTCCTGATGATATCAAACTTTATTTAAATTCATGCCTCTAATATGCTCCTACAACAACAATACCGAGAGCATGGTTTCAAAAATTATCGTGACCTTATAGCCTGTTTTTTGGTTGCTGAGCAAAATAATGAGTTGCTCCTCAAAAATCACGAGCTACGACCCATTGGTTCCACTGCATTGCCTGAAGCCAATGCAACATTCAATCATGATAATGGACGTGGTCGTGGATACAATCGTGGACGTGGGCGCGATTATGGACGTGGACGCGGATATCGATATGGACGCGGACATAGTAAAATTGATAATAACAAAAAACACAAAGCATCCAACAACTATTCTCCTTACAAAAAAGAAGAAGCGTGTAAAAAATGTGGCATGACTGGGCATTGGTCACGTACTTGCCGTACGACAAAACATCTTGTGGATCTTTATCAAAAATCAATCAAGGGGAAAGCAAAAATTGAAACTAATGTTATTAGTTATGACGGTCCAGTTGATGCAACCCACTTGGATGTTTCTGATTTCTTTGTCGATCCAAAAGGAGATATTGGACATTTAATTAAGGGCGGTGTGCTAGAAAACATCGATTGAACTTCTCGTTGTTGCTTTCGATTCTTATTTTGCCACGAAATATTGTTGCTTATCTTTTGAGACATTTTATTTGTTTGAGAATAATTTTTGAACTTTTATTATAATCATAATTATTTGCAGCTTCTTAAATTTTATTTCTTTATTCTTTCGATTTTTTTACATAATTACAAAAGATGAACTCACATGATATTTGTTTAGCTGATAGTGCAACTACGCACACCATTCTGCAAGAAAAGAAATATTTTCTCAAACTAACATTGGCAGAAAATAATGCGAATACTATATCAGGTGTATCAAATATCATTGAAGGCTCCGGAAGAGCTTGTATTATTTTACCAAATAATATTAAGTTAATTATAGAAGATGCACTTTACTCTAGTAAATCTAGAAGAAATTTATTGAGTTTTAAAGATATCCGAAGTAATGGGTACCACATTGAGACAATACAAGAAGGTAGTAATGAATGTCTTTGTATAAATTCTTTTATATCTGGACAGAAACAGATAAAAGAAAAGTTCTCAACTTTATCTTCTGGAATGTATTTTACATTCATAAAAGCAATTGAGGCAAATCATGTCATGAACCTGAAGTTCAATGACACAAAAACTTTATTCTTTGGCATGATAGATTTGGGCACCCTGGAGCAACAATGATGCGCCGAATAATTAATAACTCACATGGACATAATATAAAGAACCAGAAGATTCTTTTAACAAGTGAATTTCCATGTGACGCTTGTGCACAAGGCAAGTTAGTTACTAGACCTTCTTAAACGAAGGTTAATACTGAATCTCCATCTTTCTTGGAAAGAATTCAAGGAGATATTTGTGGACCAATACATCCATCTTGTGGACCATTTCGATACTTTATGGTATTGATTGATGCTTCTACTAGATGGTCTCATGTATGTTTACTTTCTACAAGAAATGTAGCATTTGCCAGACTACTTGCTCAAATAATAAAACTAAGAGCTCAATTTCTCGATCATACAATCAAGAAAATCCGTCTTGATAATGCAAGTGAGTTTCAATCTAAAGCATTTAATAATTATTGTATGGCAATTGGGATTGAGATTGAACATTCAGTTGCTCATGTCCATACCCAAAATGGTTTAGCAGAATCATTTATTAAACGTCTTCAACTTATTGCTAGACCATTACTTATGAAGTCAAGACTACCCACATCTGCTTGGGGTCATGCCATATTACATGCAGCAACATTGATTCGTATTAGGCCAATGGCCTATCACCAACGCTCCCCCATGCAACTTGTATTCGGTCGAGAACCTGATATTTCTCATTTGCGAATTTTTGGTTGTGCTGTTCAAGTTCCAATTTCAGCCCCACAACGTACAAAAATGGGTCCCCAACGACGAATTGGAATATATGTTGGATTTGGTTCTCCTTCAATCATAAGATACCTTGAACCTTTAACAGGAGGTTTATTCACTGCACGTTTTGCAGATTGTCATTTTGATGAAATGACATATCCAACACTAGGCGGGACAAAACTACATCCAGAAAAGAATAAAGGTCTTTATTGGAATGGAAATACTCTGTCACATTTTGATCCAAGGAATAATCAATGTGAACAAGAAGTTGAACAAATAATCCATTTGCAAAAGGTTGCAAATCAACTACCTGATACTTTTGTTGATACAAGAAAAGTGACACAATCTCTCATACCTGCTGCAAATACACCAGCCAAAATTCATGTCCCTGTAGGACAGGCAATATCAGCAAATGAATCTAAAATACGTCAAAAACGTGGTCGACCGATTGGTTCCAAAGATTCTATTCCCCGAAAGAGAAAAGTTCAAGATAGGGACCAAGCAGTGACAAAAATGATTGATCAATCACATAAAACTAATGTAGTTCCTGAAGAACTATTAGTGTCCAAAAATAATGAGATCTCAATTAATTATTTGTACTCTTATAAATTATTGGAGAGAAAAGATGTCATCATGGATGATATATTCGCCTATAATATAGCTCTTGAGATATCAAACCAGGATCCTGAACCAAAGTCTATTGGAGAATGTCAAAATAGAAATGATTGGCCAAAATGGAAAGAAGCTATACAGGCTGAATTGAATTCTTTGGAAAAACGAAAAGTGTTTGGACCTATAATCCAAACCCCCAAAAATGTTATTCCCGTTGGATACAAATGGGTATTTATAAGAAAGAGAAATGAAAAGAATGAAATAACAAGATATAAAGCCCGCCTCGTAGCACAAGGTTTCTCTCAAAGACCAAGAATCGATTACGAGGAAACATACTCTCCAGTAATGGACACAGTTATATTTAGATATTTGATTAGTTTAGCTGTGTCACAAAGGCTTGATATGCGCCTTATGGATGTAGTTACTGCATATTTATATGGATCACTAGACAGTGACATATGCATGAAAATCCCCGAAGGATGTGAATTGCCAGAAGCAAGTAATTCAAAATATGTTTTCAATTAAACTACAAAGATCGTTGTAGGGCTGAAACAATCTGGACGAATGTGGTACCATAGACTTAGTGAATATTTACAGAAAGAAGGATATAAAAATGATGATATTTGTCCTTGTGTTTTTATAAAGAAAATAATTAATGGATTTGCAATTATAGCAGTTTATGTTGATGATTTGAATTTAATTGGGACTCCTGAAGAGCTCAATAAAACTGCTGAATATTTAAAAAATGAGTTTGAGATGAAAGATTTGGGAAAAACAAATTGTCTAGGTTTTCAAATCGAGCATGTCCATGGAGGATTATTCGTTCATCAATCATCATATACAGAAAAAGTATTAAAACGTTTTTACATGAATAAAGCACATCCATTGTCATCACCAATGGTCGTTAGAAAACTAGAAGCAAATATAAAAGGTGACGGGACAAAGCATATATCTCCAAAGTTCTTCTACACACATGATCTCCAAAAGAATGACGATATTGATATCCAGCAAATTCGCTCATATGATAATTTGGCGGACTTATTCACGAAAGCATTACCAACATCATCATTTAAAAGATTGGTACACAAGATAGGCATGCGGCGACTCAAAGATTTATAGACATGTTTTTCAGAGGGAATAGGGCTGTACTCTTTTTCCTTCGACCAGGTTTTGTCCCATTGGGTTTTCCTGGCAAGGTTTTAACGAGGCAGCATTTTTTTGAGGTCATTCAAGGGGGAGTGTTGTAATTAATTAATTGCCTTAATTACATATTATATGAATGACTATCCTACCCCTAAACCCTAATCTTGTAACTATAAAAAGGGATTCTAGTTCCCATAATAAACAAGTCTCTTGAACACTCTCTTCTCTCATTCTCTCACTCTCCTCTCTCATTTTCTCTAGTTTTACAACAAGCAGTGTATTTTTTATTATTTCTTCATTTTTAGAAAATCATAATTTTTTTTATTTTTTTTTAAATAGTTTGAAATGGAATGAAGATAAAAGAAGGGTGATTCTATCCGCACCTGTACATTTACTATTTTCATTATACATTAAACTAACCACACAAGGGGCTAATTCCCAAAACACCCCCTCTCTAATTAACAATTTTCGAGCTCATCAAAAACTTTTCACCACTCCCATTTATTATAAAATAAATAAAGAAAGAAAGAATGAAAGAAAAAGGAGAATCCAAAGCGGGAACGATAGTTCGAGGTTAAAATAGCAATAACGTTGTGGATAGCAAATGTCAATCGCTGATAAATGTATACTTTGTGCAATTTTTAATGTCTTCAAGAAATTAAATTTTATGTGTTTTAATTCGATATTCAATACGAAAAATCATGAATTTTGTTGTTTCAATGACCTATATATAATTATAGATTGAGTCTATGTTGCTATTAACATTAAAAATGAAAGTTGAGATCTCAAATTTTGATATTGCGGGTTTAGAATTTGGAGATAAATCGACCAATGTTGGGCGAGATTTACTCAAGATTTCGACCCTAGACTATTGAATAAATGTCAATAATTCGGCCATAATTGATCAAGTTTTACTTAGTATTTATGTTAGCGGCCATCGAAAATTTTCAATTGTACTTTATTAAAAAAATCTACTTTCTATATTGGTTTATGGGAATCGATGCAAATTATTTCTACTTCGGTTCAAAAAACAGATTTCTATAGTTTTGATTGGCAGAAATTATCTACAAATCTCGGCCACTAGTGGCCAAAATTACTTAGACAATTCCAATCACTTGTGGCCGAAGTTTTTTTTTGATATTTTAGCCGAGGAAGGCCAACCAGGTCACGAACATGTTTTTAAAAACTCAAACCAAATTTAATAATAATGATGTGAAAGCAAAAAAGTAATTGAACAAAAAGAAAAAAAACAATATTTTGTATTGATTGTTCTCATTTTTCCAGCATCTATTGTTCATTATCTGCGAGGTTTCGAGCGAAGTTAAAAAAGAGTTTGAAGAGGTAAAACAACTGAAGAAGGGGTGAAAATATATAAATTATATGTTTTTGTGATTTTTATATGGTGTGCAAGTAATTAATAAATTGTTGGTTGCATGTAGCAATTAAGTAGAACAAAGTAAGGGCGCATAAGAATTATTTTATTTCATTGACATTTTTATAAACAAAGCTTTTACGTGTGCGACTAGCAAAGACATGGGCAAGGGTGAACATAAATGTTTGAAAATTGGTATCGCACCACATTGCATCGTTAATAGAGGTCATTTTATTAAATTCGTGATTTAAAATGTTGAATGAAAACCGCATCATCTTCTTGGTGCGATTTTTATTTTCGAAGTAAACCGCACCGTTAAACCGCACCATACCGTACTTATATAATTTTAATGTTTAGATAGTTTATTCTTCTTCTATCTTTTTGTAGTTTAATGGATAAAAATAAATGTATTAAAATTTAAAACCCAAAATTTTGATAATCAAATAAATTTAAATTTGCATTCTCAATCCAAATAAAATGTATTTACATGTTTAAAAAAAATAAATAAATTTAAACATCATGTACTATACGCATTTTTTGGTTTGCATTTTAAAGTAATTTATTTTTTTTTTTGTAATTTAATGCATCCTGTACTCGCGAGTGATGTTCCACTTTTTTCAAACTCGTATATTTTAATATAAATTTTATCAAAATATTAATTTATTGATTAATAAATCTTTTAACTTGAAAATTTTAATATACATTATATAAAATTAATAATTTTTTAACGGGAAAAAATAAAACAAAAACATATCCGTACCATAGATGTCAACCCATATTGAAAGAAGTGCATGTGTCAAGTGGGCCGGCCTGGCAAAAACCCAGTCCTTCATGGTCATCATCTGGGTGCGGTAACCCGTACATCGGCCCAATGGTGGCCTCATGCATAGCGACGGTACTCAGACCTGGACGGAACCATTGTCTTTTGGGCCCAGATTTGTTATAGTCAATCAATTAAATAATAATATATATAAAATTATACTAGGAAACCTAAAATTATCTGGAGATGTCGCCTCTCTCAACACTTTGCCCCCAATGCCCAAACCCTTGGATTTCGTTCTTAATTTTTCATACTAATTTCCCGAAACTCTGAATTCTTCCCACAAAATAGTTTACATACATTAGTAAATATTCTTCTATTCGATTTTCCTTTATTTTTTCCGTAACTGTTGCTGTACAATAGATCTAACAGCGGTGATGGATTTTGGGCGCAAAAGGAGCCGACCAGACGCGGCTTTTTCTGGGAATGGAGGCTTCAAGAAACCTAAGGATGGTTAGTGTCTGAATTTATAGATTTGTAGCGTCTTCATATTTTGAGTAAAAAATTGCTCGTTTTTAGACCTAATTATTGCATCTTAATGTTATCTTGTGATATATAAATATTTTTGCTTTTTTTTTTTTGGGGTTGTCGCTGTGATCTGAATAGAATTAATATGTTTAACCACCCTCATGTGTTTGTGAGGTTGCATGTGACATGGCTTTTTGCAAGTGTGTAATACGGTTTACAACGAATATAGTTTTTTCTTAAGAGTGCCCAGAAGTCAAAAGTATGAATTTTCTTGCATAAACTTTTTTGTCCCTGAAAAGGTGATTTGGTGATATTTAATGGGTACATATTTGTGTACAGGAAATCCAAATAATCTTTTATCTTTCTGTTGAATGCCTTTATTTTCTGCAATTAGTATCTAACCTTCATGGTAAAGACTATATGGAGTATTTTAAGTCTTACAGGAATATAATATGGTAAAAAGATTATCAGATATCTGAATTTTATGTGGGCATCACCAATTACTATAAGTGCTCGCTTTTAGTGTTCTTTAAGTTGAACTTAGAAGTCATTGAAATATCAACTGAAGAAGGAATTTAATTTTCTGATACAGAATTGGACTCCTTTACAACTGGTGTAGGAAGCAAATCAAAGCCATGCACGAAGTTTTTCAGGTTATAATCTAATCTATCTAAAAATAAGCTCTTTCCATTCTTGAAATATGTATTCCTTCTGTCCCAAAAACCAAAAAAGATAGGCCATGTGACTATTTCGGTTGTCCCTAAAGGATAAGCTTGTTACTTCTCTTAGTATGTAGTTACTTTTTCATTTCCCTATTTAATTATATTAAAAAACCCTCTTCTACATTTACCTAGATTAACTTTTGCGAAAAACCCAATAGACAGTTAATAAACAATTATATAATCACAGGGGCATAGATGGAGAAAAGCAATTCTATATATTAACCAACATATTTATAATCTGTGTGAAATAACCATAATCTTTTTGGGTTGGTGGGGTGGGGGAATATATTATCAACCATTGTGTAATAAAATATGTCAGAATATTAGAGTTGAAATTTATTAGTTATTCTACTCAGGCTTATTAACGCTAATGATTATCTTAAATTTGGTGAATTGTTGTTTGATTAGTGATTTTCTTGCTCTGAAATTTACCAATTAAGATTTGGCTTCTTCTTGATGATCTCTTTCTCATTTTTCATTTATCGTTTATTTTTTTGCATTGACTGTGCAGCACGTCAGGGTGCTCTTTCGGTGACACCTGTCACTTTCAGCATTATTCTCCAGGCTACAATGCTCATACCCAGTTAGCCAACAGCTTGGGTGGCAATAATAACACCTCCATTCCTGTTGCAAGAAACACAGCTTTTACCGATGGGCCCGGCCCGACCATGAAATCGAAGCTCTGCAACAAGATCAACACTCCCGAAGGATGCAGATATGGAGACAAGTGCCGATTCGCACACAGTGAGATGGAGTTTAGCAGCAGCAAGCCACGTAGTAACAATCCTGGTGGTTACGAAGAACAGTGTACTATGATGGGGCCCACGGTCGGGTTTTCTCAACGGTTCGAATCAACCCAGCACGGATTGCCTGCAGGTAACTTTGGGGTGTCAGCAACCGCGAAAATTAGCGTGGACGCGTCTTTTGCCGGGCCGATTATAGGGAAAAACGGTAATAATTCGAAGCAAATTTGTCGTCAGACGGGTGTGAGGCTTTCGATAAAGGACCACGAGACGGATCCGAATATGAGGAATATCGAGCTTGAGGGTAGCTTTGATCAGATAAAGGAGGCTAGTTCGATGGTGCATGAGCTGATTATGAATATAAGTGCGGCGAGTGGCCGTGTAGAACAGAATACGGGTTCGTTGGGCCGAGGGGTGCCGCAGAGTAATTATCAGAAGAAAAAGATGTGTGAGAAGTTTCCGAAGGGGTTGTGCACTTTTGGAGAGAGGTGTCGTTTTGCTCATTCTTCAGTGAGCTGAGAAGTCGTAGAATGGAACTTTTGTAGGAAACGGAAGGAGATTTATGATTTACATTGGAATATATTATTAGAGTTTCAAGCGCAATGGTTAATTTTCTTGGTTTCCCTTGGTTTTTTCTCTTCTTATAAGTGTGGTGGTGTTATTATTATTAGTAGTAGTGGTAAATTGCTTTCGTGTCTGGTTACTTGTGCGTTCTAGCCGTCTCTTTTAAGTTGTTGGTTGGGTAACTTGGGTTGTTATATTATATATGATGGATTAGGGTTCACTTTGGTTACAAGATCTAAATACGTGCATTAGTTTAAGTTACCAAGTATGTTACATAATAAAGTTTAGATTACATGAAGATGATACATAGTATAACCCATTTAAAAAATAAATGACAACATCATGTTTGATTGTGTCGAATTCGAGTTTTAAGTTTTCATGTAAAAAAATATAGTCGTAGGAGTTTACTTTTAGTAATTTCAATTTGTGTTTGTGTCTGAGTTATTGACATCGACTTTATTTTGGGGGTTATTGTTTTATGCAAACCAACATTGTTATTGGGGGTAGGGGTGTGCAAAATTCGGTCAAAAACCAAATTGATCGAAAAAATTGAATTAACCGAAAAATTCGGTTTGGTCTTTCGACCGGTGGATCGGTTTTCGGTCGTAAAATTTTCAGTCAATTTGGTCGGTTTCGGTTTGACTAACAAAAAAATCGAAATAGCCGAACCGACCGAATTATATATATATATATAGATATAGATATAGGGTTGGGTTTCGGTGAGAATGGGTCCGTGTGTGAGAAATGAGAATGAATTATAACCATTATAACTAATCTAATCTAATAAGTTAGAGTTAATCAAACAAATTAAAACCTAACAAAAACCCAAACAGATTCTGGGCCGAAGAATTCCGGGTCTTAACAGCGCAACCTGTCCGATATGCTTAGAAGATTACAGTCCCAAACCTAAAGAACGATTTTGAAGGCACCCGCTGCGAAACCTTGGACCCAAATCCGCTGCGCAACCTGCGAAACACCCGCTGCGAAACCTTGGCGAAAACCAAATCCGTGCAACCCGCGAGACCTAAACAACATCCCTCTCTGCTTCGCTCTTCGATCAAGACAAAAAATTCTTCGATCCCGCTCTTCTAGGTTTTATTCAAAAACGATTCTATTCGATTTTGGGGAAAATCTTAATTTTGCAGGCACGATCCTGTTCGATTTCATTTGGTTTCTACGAGTTTCAACAATTTAAGGCGGATTTGGTTCGATATGATTTTGCTTGCACACCAATGGCTTCGATTTTGGACGAATCAGGTAATATTTTTTTTAAATTAGGTCAATTCATCTAATTATAACAGTGCATCTGATTTACAAACTCGCCAGATGTGCGTTTGGGCTAATTGTTGTCTATTTTGTGCACAACTCAGTGTCAATTTGTGCACATTAGTTTGTTACCTTGTGCACGTCCGTGCTGAATGGTGTTTTGCACTTGTCGTGAAGTTTTAAAAAAATCTTTGCTTGTCGTCGTCTGGTGTGGTTGTTGTCTGATTTGTTTTGTGCACAACTCAATGTCAGTTTGTGCACATTAGTGTGTTACCTTATGCACGTCCGTGCTGAATGGTGTTTTGCACGTGTCGTGAAGTCTTAAAAAAATCTGTGCTTGTCGTCGTCTGATGTGGTTGTTGTCTGATTTGTTTTGTGCACAATTCAGTGTCATATTGTGCACATTAGTGTGTTCCCCTGTGCACGTCCGTGCTGAATGGTATTTTGCACGTGTCGTGAAATCTTAAAAAAATATGTGCTTATCGTTGTCTGATGTGGTTGATGTCTGATTTGTTTTGTGCACAATTCAGTGTCAGTTTGTGCACATTAGTGTGTTCCCCTGTGCACGTCCGTGCTGAATGGTGTTTTGCACGTGTCGTGAAGTCTTAAAAAAATCTGTGCATGTCGTCGTCTGATGTGGTTGCTGTCTGATTTATTTTGTGCACAATTCAGTGTCAGTTTGTGCACATTAGTGTGTTCCCCTGTGCACGTCCGTGCTGAATGGTGTTTTGCGCGTGTCGTGAAGTCTTAAAAAAATGTATGAGTGTCGTCGTCTGATGTGGTTGTTGTCTGATTTGTTTTGTGCACAATTCAGTGTCAGTTTGTTCACATTAGTGTGTTCCTTTGTGCACGTCCGTGCTGAATGGTGTTTTGCACGTGTCGTGAAGTCTAAAAAAAATCCGTCGTGTCGTCGTCTAATGTGGTTGCTGTCTGATTTGTTTTGTGCACAATTCAGTGTCAGTTTGTGCACATTAGTGTGTTCCCTTGTGCACGTCCGTGCTGAATGGTGTTTTTGCACTATGTCGTGAAGTCTTAAATAAATCTGTACATGTCGTCATCTGATGTGGTTGCCGTCTGATTTATTTCAGTGCACAATTCAGTGTCAGTTTGTGCACATTAGTGTATTCCCTTTTGTACGTCTGTGTAGTAGCAAAATGGTGTTTGCATTTGTTATGATTAAAAAATTATGCGCGTGTTGTCGTCTGATGTGGTTCTCATCTGATGATAGTGTGATTTGTTTGTGCGCAAATAATTGTCAGTTTGTGCACATTAATATGGTGTTTGCACCTTTCACTATGATTGACAACCACAAATAAATGTTACATTTGTATTTGTATTGATAACTACTAAATACGCTGATTGTCACTCGAGTAATTCAAAAAGGCAATGTTGCATGAGCCAAGATTATCATTACTTCAAAGATATTCAAAAATTTATTTTCTGATTTTTGTGTGTTCTTACCTCGAAATCTTACTTGGTATCGGTTATGGTTGTATATCAAGACCTACACTTAATATTATTTTCTTATTTTTATTTTCTTAATTTAGCAAATTGGGTTGTGCACAAATAAGTGTCAATTTGTGCACAACAATGTATTGAATTTTGCACAATAGTGCAATAAATTGTGCACAATATGTCACTGGTGCAGACGCTCTTGCACTCTTGGTTCTAGTATTTTATGAATTCTTATTTAACTTTTTGGTCTTTCGGTACTAATTATGAGATTGAGGTGAAGGCTCTATTTGCAAAATCATAATATGATCTAGCAATATCAATTTAACTTTATTTTAAGATCAAAATAAATATTACAAAATTAGTTTCAGGATATGCACAATAGTGCCATAAGACCTGCACAATCGTATTACAAGTCATGCACAATATATATCAATACACAAATTATAAAAACACACCAGCAATGAAATTACACATGAGTCTGACAAGATATATCAAAAAAAAAATCATTAAAAAATGGGATAATGTTTGCCGCAATATTTCACTATTTTTATTGGTTATTGATCATCGTATCCGGTCTTTGTGGTCATCGACGCCCAATCGAGGTAGCTGGCATGAGACTACTGCTATGAAATATAACATGCACAATGATGCATTAAGTTATGCACAATATTGCAATAAGTTATGCACAATAATACAATAACATTTGCACAACCAAGTGCAACTTCTGAAAATAAAAAACCAGAAAACTAAATATCTGTCAATGACATATGCACAATCACCAGTAAAGCCAACTCCAAAACCTGCAACCCATTTTTAGTAGTAGTCACTGGGATAAAGAATAAGAATATTAATAAAATAAGAATATTAATCGCTTCGGGCGGTGTGTCCGGAAAATCCTCTTGCAAATATTCAAATTGGTTGTTTTGCTTCCTTACGTCGGAATATGTTGCATTTTTAATCGTCCCAAGATCAAATTGGTTGCTAGTCGAAACCTCCATATCCCATCGCTGCCCCTGTGATTTGTCGGAGTGCGCTGTCCCTTTTTTTCCGAGTGAATTCTATTTCGATTTATTTTTAAAATTAACCGACTGTCCCGACGGGCCCACTGTTTTGCCCAAAACCTCTTGTACCTGCGCAATTAAGGTTCTTTTTGGTACCAGTTCACTGTTGGTTTTGTCCAAATTCCCAGAATGCATTGCTCCAGAATTTGGCAATCAAAATAATACATGCACATCAAATTGCACATTAGTTCATACGCGCGTGCACATTAGTTCATAACTACATGCACAAAATAGCCTCTATACAAAATAATTAAAAAATACATGCACATCAAATTGCACATTAGTTAATACATTCGTGCACATTAGTTCATAACTACATGCACAAATAGTCACTATATACAAAACTATATAATGTTTTACATCTGATGATCGGATCGTAATGTTGTACACCTGTGATGCCTATAAATTCAATCAAGTCCAATGCCTAGTGCATCAATTTATGCACAATCATGCAGTAAAAAATGAACAATAATATAATAACACATGCACAAAGTGAAACCCTCGATATACAAATTTGAATACATAAATCTTTGCCTTTCCCTCGCCATGAACACAAAAAAGCACCATATAAATGTTACAATAATTTGAAATAAAACACTAAGAATTAATGCATCTTATTCAACATAAAAGAAACAAATTAATGTGATTATTCAAGTACAAGCCATATTTTATGCAATCTTTATTGTGCAAACTCATAGTTAGTATTGTGCATAGTTAGTAATGTTATTGTGCACATACCTGGAACTAATGCAACAATATGATTTTAAAAATATTGACATTTTCACATACAAAAACAGCATATTACAAAATATTAAATGCTATAATGGTCTGACAGAAAAATAAAAAGATGAATCTCTATCAGCTTCCTCCAATCATCAAGACTTGAATCTTTCAAAACCTTCAACGTCATAATCACCTTTCCCGGATTATCCTTCGAATTCTATTTACCCGAGCAGGAGCACTTTGCACGATTATCAGAAAGCGTCTGAAAAAAAAAAATAAAGTTCAAAGAACAAGCCAATACGCAAAAGGATGCTAAAGTGGATGCAAAAGCTCTTTGTATTTGAAGTCACAATGAACACATACCTTTACTTGCCTTTAGAGATCCTTAATGTAATCAACAGGCAAATCCAACATATCAGATGTATTTGTTTGCTGAAATAACCAATAGTTTAAATGTAATTTTCGTGCAATGTAAAAAAAATAAAAATAAAATAACATAGATTATTAAAAATAAAAAATATATATGTTTTTTTTTTACCTTATCCACATTAGGCACAAGTTCTTGCAGCTTCATGATTCGCTCGCTAATTTTAGTTCTTCTCACCTAAAATAAATTTACATCAATATTTCACCTAATTCTGATTCGCAAAAATTGGCTTTTGGTCATTAATAAAAAGATTTACTTTACCCTTTCAGCAATGCTGCGCGGGTGAGTGACAAAGCCTCGTTTGGCTCTGATTTTACACTGAACCGAGTCTTGCAACAACTTATCCATGGCTAATAACTCCGAAGAGCTTGTAGGCAAACTTAAATGATGAGACAATCGAGTTGAAGGTCGATTCACACCTTCATTACTCTGCCCCAATTTTCAATTATTAATTTGTTATCATCATTTTAATTTAACTTAAAATAAAAATTACGAAACCTAATTAGTAAATTTTATGCGTATGATGCATGCTTACCCAAGTTCAATGTAAATTTATTCAAATGTGATTTTAAATGCTATGAGGTCAACATCATACGATATTTTCAAGAAAAATCTCATAATTCTTACTAGACATTTATACTAGAGCTAGATATTATCAATAGTGATTAATGTGTGAAACAAATTAAATAAAAGAAAGCGCACACACAACAATACCAAGAAAGGCATTAAAATGTTCTAAGAAGAACAGTAATCCATAATGGCATTTATCAAAATCACTTTAAAGATTCCAGTAACTTACCTACCACTGATATTTCCAAATTATATGCCAAAACAGACATGTACAACAAACTTTTCCACATTTAAGAATTATGACCCAAAGCTTTTTCACTCAAACTTTATAAACAAAAAAAAAGGGAAGAAGAAATATCAAAAATACTTCACCTGCAGAGCATAATATAAAGCCCAACATACTACTGAGGAAAAGAAAATTAAGGAAAAGGGGGGAAGAAAAAAAATATATCAATGTACACAAACCTTCTAAATTTAACTTAAAAATAAAAATTACGAAACCTGATCAGCGACAGGAATCGTCGAATTGGACAATTGGAACTCGTTTCTTGAAGTTGACCCCTGTGTTGGCATCGGCGTGAAATGGAGGAGGTTGGTGCACCTCCAATTCGGCTAGAAGAGCACCGTCCGACGAGATGCCATTTTTATGCAAAAGGGGATTGGAACCCCCTTTTTCATAAATTCTTCGATTAGCAAGATTGAGAATGGGTTTAGCAAAATTGGATGTGAGGATGGGTAGATTGAGTCTATTGGAGGAGGAGGCTATGAATTGCAGGTCGCCGGAGAGCGGCGAGGAAAGAACCACATGTGGGTTTCCGGAGCTGGGTTTCGCGAAGGGGGTGAGACGAAAATTGTGAAATGGGATTTCGCAGGCAATCGGGATGAAGGTTCTTGGCAGAAATGAGAAGGGCACACGTTTAATTAAAAAATGCCTATTATTTACTAAAATGCCACCGAGTATTTTTAATCACAAGCATTAAGGTTAGGATTCATTCTCATTTCTCACCTACGGATCCATTCTCACATAATCCTATACCTATATATATATATATATATATATATATATATATATATATATATATATATATATATGATTGGGTTCAAATGAGAATTCCGTCATTATATGTGAACTTAGGGACTAATCCTGGCCTTAGATTTAATATTGCACGTGCAATTATATGTCCAGGTTCATTGTACTTTTTACACAGTACTGTAGTACTAAAATCAGTCCAGTTTTTTTAATTTAATTATATATATATATATATATATATATATATATATATATATATATATATATTACGTTTTAAAACATGCAATATGTATCTTAAATTGTAGATCTTGAGAATGTGATTAATTTGATATATATTTCATTCAAAACGAATAAAATTTGAAAAAGTTATGATTTGTTGAAAATTTGAGTTTCATTTCAAATTTTTTAATTTGCAGTTTATATACGAAATTTGCGATACTTTTTGTATACAATCGTAGTGTTTTTTTTCTTAATCTATTGTGCTTTCTAAAGAATAATGTAGTGCTCTTTGTAAACGTTGATATATGTCCAAAATACCTTTTTTAATTAATTAATGCATTTTTTTACATTATTACCATGCTGACATGCCATGATCTCAACCATCAAGATTATCCAATCTAATGGTCAAGATGAGTCCCTAAGTTCACATATAATGACGGGTTCTCATTTGAACACAACCCTATATATATATACTATTAATTATATATTTTTAATGTATTTTTATGGCTTAAAAATAATGAGAATTAAAAAAAAAAAAAAAAAAAAAGAGAAAATCGGTTCAGCCGAAAACCGACCGAAATATTTCGTTTCGGTTCGGTTTCCCAAATTTTTCCGGTCAGTTCGGTCCAACCAACGATCGAATTCGGTCAATTCAGTTTTGACAATTCGGTCGGTTCCGACCGATGCACACCCCTAATTGGGGGTTATTGTTTTATGCAAACCAACAATGTTATTAGTTTCTCTTTTTTGTTATGATTTTAAATCGATTTGACTGGTCGATCCACTAATCCGATGGCCCGGTTGATCGACTAGGACAAATTATTAACTACACCTGGGATAAAGATATTGTATTTTCTAATAAATATTTATGTTCATTATGATAAAAGTCTATATCTAATATGATATATATCAATCTTCATTTTTATCAATATTTATATGTTTATATATTTTAATCATCTCCAATATTATAAATATTAATCTCAATGTGATACACATGCAATTTTTATAATATAGACGATTAAATGTTCATCTTCAGGGATGGTATTCAGTCTGAATTTAAAAACATGTAAACATTGATACGCCTAAAACTGCTATTTACTACCACTAAACTGTTGCGCAGACGAACAATAAATATAGAACTGAACTTAGAGAAAGAGAGAAATTAAGAGAGAAGGGAGAGCAATCGGCCTGTAACTTTCTATATATATCTTTTCACTACGTATTTTTGTCAATAACCATGCTAGTTCAATATGTGAGAATGCGTTGCACGTGTATCATAACAATAGTCATATTTGTGAAGGGGGGAAAAAACAATCTAAAAAAAGACAAATAGTTATAAACTCACTTTTCCTGTATTCTACAAGAGTCCCATAAGGCCATGATTTGCCCATGAATCAAATAACTCCATATAAGATGTATTTGAAATCCACAACAATGACTTCGAAAACTTAGCTCGAAATATGAGTCTAATAAGAGTTTGAAACCGAGGTTTCAAAAAATTAAATTAAAATTGAACCCATTACATCCCAAACAAGTTGGATGGACTTTAAATCCATCCATCTACCCGAACGAAACCTTAAAGTTTGGTCCATGTTCCATCTGCATTCCTCTCAAACACACGTGGCTGCTTTGAAGGAAAAGTTTCTCTCCAATCTGGGTGTCGGATCAAATAATCCCACATCCTGAAATAAAGATATATTTTCAACGTTTTATTTATATGATAAAGCCTACAACGTTTGAGATTAGCGTTATTGAATAGACGAGATTATCATAACCAATTCATTGTTAATATTATCTCAATGCCCCTAGTTGTACTCCTTTCTTTTTCGGTCCACTAACTCTGGGAGTGGTAGTCTCAACTAGCTTAATTCCAAATCAGCTTAATTCAGCTTTTGACAATTGAATAGATTGCCAATGTACCAATTTTGCAATTTTAGCCTTCTAATTATATGAGAAATAATGTAATATCTTCATATATATGGATGTAAATTACTTAAATATAGAAGAACGAACTGGAACAGAATTTGATCTTCATAACACACAGAAAAGAAAAAAGAAATCAGAGGAATAGGGATTCATTATTACCTTCGTTCATTATCCACAAAATGAGGGCACTCGGCAGAAGGAGAAGTTGAGCATTTAAGTAATATTTCTGTGTCGGAAAGGTTTTGAAGGGTCAGCGCCATTTCTTTCTGCCGTATGCTCCTAACAAAAAAGAAATGGTACAACTAAAAGTCATTAAACTAGTTAAAAACCCGTTTTGGGGGCCAAGTAAATTCTGAGTCTTTTTTTTTTTATACCAAGCACATGGAGCAATGACAAAACGGTCAGTTTTAGTGTCGTATGCATCCAGCAATTTGCCTGTCCAACTGGGATCATCGTACCATGAAGTGATTCGAACTCTCCGAACAATTTCATCCGGGCATTTTGAAGATCTATCGAAGCTGGCTGGGATGATTGATCCGGTCGCCGTTTCAACCTGGGGCGACAAAAGACCGATAAATTAAGTGTTTTTTAAATTGAAGAGAATTTACACAAAACCGAAAAAAGAAAATTAAAAAAAAAATTAAAAGTTGAAGCTGACCACAAATCCAAGGAAAACGGGGGATCCGACCCCTTGAGAATCCCATTTGGTGTTATGCCCAAGAACATGGAGAGTTTGAATCTGAAACTTTTCACTTCTATTTCTCAGGGTTTCAATTATCTTTGCACACAACGGATATGAAAATCCTTCCATTTCGGTTCGATTTTTTTTATCAACACGTGAATGCTGCACACACACACGCGAAAAAAAAAAAGTCAAGAATTTTAATTAATATCATCCCACGTGCAAAATCTCAAATACGGACCAGACCTGAGATGAGATGTCATCAAACCCGCCAATCAAATGTACCTGCAAGCAAAAAGCATGAACTTGTACGGTCACTAAAAAAGGGGGCGTTACAAAAATAGAAATATCATAACCAGCATAGCGTGTGTGTGTGTGTATCGTACATCCAACAGATCATCAGCATCTTGATCGGCAACTGAAGATAACATCTGAGTCAGGCCGACATCGACAATATTTGGAGAATCAATATGAGCGACGGATAACCTGTGACCAAATTTTAACAAGAGACGTAATAATCGCAAATTTGCTGGATACACGATCTTTGGGAGTTTTATTGCATGTTAGTTAGTTGGTTAGCACTTACATTCCACTTTTGCAATTTCTTATGACAACACCGACACAAGTTGTTGCCTCGTCAGTACCAACTAACTTGAGAATTGGAAAAATTGCAAACGTAAGTGTGAGTGGTGAAAGCAAGTAAACAAAAGGCAGAACTATTTACAAAGGGCAAACAAGGATCAGGAGACATAGGCTGGCATTTATGTTAAAAACAAATTAAAAAAATTAAGGCAAACGAAATACATAAAAAGAAAATGGAAAAAAATACATCATAAATGCTTATAAATGTGTTTTTCCGTGTTTCTGAAAGATGGGCAGAGAGTTGAGTTGATGGTATCAGCAATATGCCTGCTGGTAAAAGATTTAATTAAAATAAATTTTCAATAACATTAAATTCATTTTTGTTGATGAGTAGCACTTAACAGAAAGATTAAATACACGTATATTCATTTTCTTTAGGAAAATAATTTCAAATTTTTGGGTAGCAAAGTGCAAAATTATTCAAGCGTTAGATGAAAAATTGTAAAAAAATTAGCACATGACGAAATCTTGAAGGACCAAGGGCAGTAGGCTCCACAGGAGAACTGGCAAACAAAAGATTAGGTGGTGAAAGTGTTAAAAACACAATAATTTAAATAATTTTTTTCCCCATCATAGTACATGTAAACAAATTTATTTTGCTCAGGAGTACACTAGATGTATTATGCTAACAAATTATTAAAAGCTTTTGAAAAGAGAAAAGAAATAATTACCATACAATAATTACATACACCAAAAAAAAAACTCCAAAAGTTAACTTCTCAGCCAAAACTTCCAACATTTACACTATGGCATATCAAATTGCAGTCACAATTGGCGAACACAATTAAAAGCATTATTATACTTCAAAAAAATTCAAACAGACAAATAAATACATACATCCACCAGTGCTGGGTCAACGGTTGCAAATTCCCTTTGAAAGATGTAAACCCATTTACTAATTTTAGAACTGGGCTCGGAAACAGACAACTTTTTCTGTGGCACTGATTTAAACGAGTTTGAAGCCGATGCCAAAACCGGAAGCTCCATCAAAGCAATCAGAGTGTCCATGCCCTGTTCGCAAAAAATGGTGAATGTTAATTTAGTGATTGAGGTAAGAAAAATCTACGAAAATTGTTAATAGCCAAATGTAAATGTAAATACAACAAAAACAAAGCATAAAGGTTGAGAGATTGGTACCTGTGATGAGTCATCGGGAGCAAATGGAACCCCACCCACATAGATCATGGTGATAGAAAAAAAATGCTGTAAATCAATTTAGGTTTAGCAAATGGGGAGAAATTGGGATTTGGGTATTGCAGGGATGAGTTGCGGAGCCGTTTGATTTTAGTTTGTGTGTGGTCATGGAGATTTTGAATCATTCAAGATTAATGTAAATATAATACCTATGCTCTTGCCAAATTTGTTTTTAATTCAAATAGGGGTCTTCTATTTATGAACTTCAATGAAATTTAGAATAGTTTCTAACGAAATTTTTAACATTTAGAATTCATTAAATCACTAAATTAATTTTTTTTCTCCAGCAAATTTACGGGATATTTTGTGATTCTATCGCCACAAAACAAATTTCTTCTTGTTGCAGCACAACCTGGAAAACGCTAAGTAATGAGAGTCACGTGTGGGCTGTTTGGACCTAGATCTCGTTGGGATTTTAAAAAGTGAATAATAATGTATTTTTATATTCTATTTGATGTTAAATCATGTGTAAAGTGATGATAATTAGGGACGGCAATAGTTGACACGACACGATAAGAAATACGATTACAGAAATAAAGACACGATAAGGCACGAAATGACACGAAACACGATACGAAAAACACGAAATTCTAAATTAAGTTAGATTTACACTTATTGTTACATTTATGATCAAATAAGATTAAAAATAAAAAAAACACGATAGTCTGACACGAACATGACATGATAACCCGATTTGCCACCCCTAATAATAATGTATTATTGTATTTTATTTAGTAATATTTAATTTTTTAAAATCGAGGAATTCCTTGACCCCGTCAACCAATCCGAAGATTTGCCAATCTCGGATCATAAATTAATGGCAATCTTATCATTTACATACAAAGTCCACTATCAATTTATTGATTAGCTATTATTAATAATATCTATTTACACGAATTAAAATTATTATACGTAGAAATCAAAAATTTGTGAAATTTATATATTTAGTAATTTTAAAATAATGAAAATTTTAATTATTCAATAAGATCACCATATAAATATCTAGCAAAAACTTTAATGTGACGATCACACGGGTCTCCACCGTGTGATTAGAACCCCAAATCCGTCCCTAATGCAGATCCATCCAACAAAAAAAAGGGGCAATTCTTCTTTCTTCTCTGTCCCAACCCTAGACGACATATTCATGCAAAATCAGTCTCACCTCCGTCATGATTTCCTTACTCGGTTTCTCGCCCAATTAACTCGGTTTCCTTACTCCGTACTCTAAAGTTGTGGTCTTTACTTTCTCTGGGTGAGTCCTTTGATTTTCACTCAAGTATATTAAAGCATTGGACCTCGAAGATCTTCCTCAGCTTGACATTGTCGATATGGCTTGAGGGACGCTTCCAATTTCAAACTCTAAGCTAGAGACTTATTGAACTGAGATCAAACACAGTCACAACTCGGTTAAATCCCAATTTTACAAGGTTTTCTTATTGATGGTGGAACTGTAAACTCAAGTATTTAGTCTCAGCATTGTTATAATTGTTGATGAATCTATACATATATTATTAAATATTAATTTTGAGGTGTAAATTTTTGTAAATAATCTTCATTTGCATGAATTTTGAAATCACTGTGGAAAATTGTCATCATTTTTAATGGTTTCGTTACTCAAACTCAAGAAACCATCACTCCGTCGGTTACATCAACCTATTCTCTTTCTTCTTCGCAATTAGAGAATCTTCCCTTTTTCTTTTTTTTTTTTTTACTTTTTTAACAAATGAATAAAAAGTAATGTTTTCCATATCTACTTAATAGATGTTTGTATTTGTCCTTAGGGTAGGAATTGCTGAATTTGAGATTGAATACAAGTGTTGGATAGAGGAGCAAGAATAGAGGAAGTGCGGATCAAATAAATTTTTTGAAACAAGAGACGAGATTGTTGATTTTTTACTTTGAAGATATGTAACTTTTGTTCCATAATTCTTTTCTCATTTTTTTAGTTGATTGAATATTTCAAATTTGATTTCATGAGTTGAAGATTAGGCTTGAGCCCTAGTATTTTGTCCTTATACACAAATGAACTATTTTTCTACTTTTATGGACATATTTTGAAGGTGAGATTTTATGTGGTGCAGAGTGTGTGTTAATGTGTATTTTTGTCCAGATCTATGTGGTTTTTTGTGTCACTTTTTATTTGAAATGAGAATCTTTTCATTTTAATGGAAAAGTTACACTTTTGGAGTTAAAAGTGATGGAAACAAGGGGAAACGTAACACTATAATATTTTTAAAACAAAAGGCTTGATAAGTGATATTTTTAGAGCAAATGTGACACTATTAAGTACAAAAGTGACAGTATTATATTTTAAGTTATATGCATGATTATTATATAATGTGTAAAACTAACAGTTTTAAATGGAAAAGTGACATTTATTAAGGCAAATCTAACCATATTTAATTTAAAAGATGACAACGCTACATATTAATTTGAATTATTGATTACAATATAATATGTAAATGTGACAATTATTAGTGCAAAAGCGACAATAATGTTTAAGCTATATGTAGCTCAAGCAAATATAATAATAAAAATAAACAGCTCAACAAATTAATATAGTGAAAATGGGTAGGAAAAAGCGCATAACTATTTTATTGCAATTTTAGTTCAGATCGATATTGATTGTATCCTAATACAAGCGTTAATTTTTTATTATAAGCTTTCTCTCTCTAAAACTCTCTTTATTTGCTTTCTCTCTCCAAATCCTCACTCCCTCTCTTAGGGAGGCTATTTATAGTGTTTCCCTTGAAAACCTAATGGGATATGCGTTGTTACATCATTGGTTCCTGAATTTCTATGAGAATAAGTTAACATAAACCCTAACCCTAATTACAGGTTTACCACCGCCTCTCGTCGTTCTCATCCTATGTTACTATGAGAATAAGTTAACATAAACCCTAACCCTAATTACAGGTTTACCACCGCCTCTCGTCGTTCTCATCTTATGTCACTGTCGAACTAATTCAAACCTATAACCCAGGTCACCTAAGCCAGAATGTCATGAGCTACGGGGCCAATCTAGATGGGCTGGAGTGCCGACGGGTTAGCCGGATCATCCTGGTTGGCATTGCGCACTATTGCGCATTGCATAGGTTCTGGTCGGCCTTGTCATCCTGGTCGGTAGGGTCACAAACAGTAGTGCCACGCTTTCGCACACTCAAGGTAGGCAGGGAGCTAATCGGCAGAGTCTCGCGCGCTGGTCAGGCGGTATGCGTCCTGGTTGGTAGGGACACACTGGTCGACTCAACTTCCTAAGAGCCAGTAGCACAACAGTCATCGTGCAGCAACTCGTCAGCCTAGATATTAGGGGCACGAAAGATTAGGCCTAGTGGTCGGTCTATCAACGTGCAGCAGCCCGACATCCAAGGTGACAGGGGTGCGGAATCCGCTGCACAAAGGTCTGGCAACCGAGGTGTTCGGAGCGTGGCAGCTGATGCGCAGTGGGTTGGCAGTCAAGGTTCTAGGTGCGTGGCAGTCAATGCACCCGGTGGAGGGTCCCACTTCCAGCTTATCTTCAACACCCACATTTGATCAGCCTCATGCGCCACTCCAGTTCAGTTGGACCTGACTTATACATATCAGATCAACTCTTTGTCAGCGCTTCGTCCGGTCAAATCAAAGTAGGTCTAATTTTTTACTAAAGTTGAACTCATACGTGAACCTGGATTTTCTCATTCCTACATGATCTTAAGGTCAGTTCGACCATCAACAAATAATATCGAAATAGTGATATTATTATATTTTACATTAAGTATTTGATTATAATATAATGTGTAAAAGTGATAATTTTAGTGTAGAAGTGACACATTTTAAGTAGAAAAGTGACACATTTAGTAAAAAGTAATAGTGTTATATTTTATGTTAAATGATTGATTACGTTATAATACCTAAAAGTAACAAGTGTTACTGAAAAAAATGATAGTATAAATTGAAAAATGATAGTGTTATATATATTATGTTAAATGGTTGATTACTATATAAAATGTAAAACATATTTTTTTTCTTTTTGTAAAAATGATATTTTGGAGTCAAAAGTGATAAAAGTAAGCCACGTGCTAAGGCTGAGCATCAGTATTTGTGCAAATGTGATAATATATCCGCTCAAAGAATACAATCATTGCATTAATGATTATCCAAAAAACCCACAATAAAAACAACAAAAGTAAAATATTACTTTAATATATTATATTATAATTATGTTTTAAACTTAAATATAATAATGTCACTTTTGTACTCAATAGCGTCACTTTTACATGTTATATTATAATAAAAGAATATAACTTAAAATATATTATCATCACTTTTTCATTAAAAGATGTCACATGCATTTCCATATTATAGTATAATTTTATTATTTAACTTCAAATATAACAATGTCATCTTTTGTATTAAACTGTGTCACTTATGCACTAAAACGTATCACCTGTACGTATTTTATTATAATTAATCATGTAACTTAAAATATAAATGTGTCACTTTTGCATTAAAAAGTGTCGCTTTTAAAAAAAATAATATTGCAGCTAGACAATAACACAAAAATTGGAATAATGACAATTATTATAACAATTATCTACTAACAGGCTCAAAACTCCATGAAAATGAAAGTCCTCACTTACAAAAGGAGCCTTTTTTACACATCATATCATGGGTGGGTTTATGAACCATACGAAAAAACAAGAAAAAGATCATCAACCACAATTTTGTTCTAGAATACGAACTCCTCATTTTTTCTAGTCATTTTCCATGAATTACACTATTACATTTCATGTTCGACAACTCCAAATCATTTTCTCCAAGTTCACATCTTTACAGCTCTTCAGATGGGGAAGATAGAGCCTTCAAAAGCTATAAATCTATACACTCTATGTGAAAACTACGAATAGAGCAAATTGGTTCGTTAATTGGACGACAACAAAAACAACCATGGGGAAATAACATACTTAAACTGATCACAAATGAAGCGAATCTGAATCTAATTTTTTTGCACTTACTTTTTTATTGAAAAAGTTCGTCCGCAAGAGAACGAAGCAATTGTAAGTGGAAAGATTGATTCGAGTCGAATCTCTCGAGAAAGACTAATCGAAAGCAATTCTCGTGTTTGATTCATGAATGAGAAAACAAGAAAAATTTACGCTAAACACGTGATCAAATTTTGGTTTGTAAAGTTGTAATATCCAAGACGGTTATTTAAATGACGAGAAATGAAAACCAAAACTTTGATAAGATTAATAAAACGGGGGTCTAGGGCTCTAGAATCGTCTCCACGATTAATTGACATTTGATCGAACACTTAATGTACAAATTGGGGTTGTCAATCTCAACTTGTAAATTATACACCCAACAATGCCAATTGATGGTTATAAACTCATTTAAGAACTAGACCCATGAATTCTAATAAAAAATTATCAAGAAGTACAATAACACAAACTCAAAACAAGTATGAACATGATTGAATGAGAAGATTGGAAGAAAGCAACAATGGGGATGAACTTTTAAGAGCAACAATTATTATCATATGAATTTCTGAGAATCAAACATCTAAAGTCATGAGAAATTGCAAGTAGATGAACTACCAAAAAAATTACATCACAAACCCCACAAAACATATAAGCAAAACAAACACACTTTGGAATAATTGAAAAAAATTGAAAGCTTACTGATTAAATTGGAAAATTTCATACTTCGAACGAGAAATACACGAATTTAGACTGAGCTACGTCCTACGTCCAACCAATGCTCAAGAATCCATATTCTACTTAAAAGCTAAAAACTGGAAATTGAATGGAGAAAGTGAAATAAAGAAATGAAGAAAATAAAAACAATTTTTGGCTTTCAAATCCTAAGGGGTTCACAAAAAAAAAAAAAAAAAAAAAAGCTCTGGTTTTGAGAAAAAAAAGTATTATTTATAGGGGTGAAAGTGTGGACAAAATAGTCATTTTGCCTAAAATGGTCAAAATTGACTTAACCACCGATGCTGAAAAATGGCCTCGTAGATGACGCGTCGATGACACGTTGACTAGGCGCCGATGGCGCGTCGATTGGGTGTCAATGGCGCATCGATCGATGGTTGTACTTCGCGGGTCCGCGTCGTGTTTTTGACAAATCGAATCAATTGTGACTTGGGAACGCTATTAGGCTTGATCGACTACCTTAAAACAAAGAAAAGTAAAATAACATAAAAATATACAAAAAGTAAAAGAGAAATACGAATAACACTTAAAAGACGACAAACGCTACGAAAACGTAAAATAAGTTCTAGGATTTAGGTTGGTATCGAGAGAGAAAACGAAGAAGAAATAATGAGGAATGAGGGCAACAATTTTTTTCCTTTTATATGTTCCGATTTTGGGTGAGGCGCAAATATGGCTGCAAACGAGTCGAGCGGCTCACGAGCAGCTCGAGTCAAAGCTCGACTCGAAGTCGGTCAAGTTCGAGCTCACAAACGAGTCGAGCTTGAGCACGCCACTAATAAACTCGGGAGCTCGACGAGCTGCTCGATTATGTATGAAATTACTAAAATACCCCTATTTAATAGTATTAATTACAAAAATACCGTAGTTTTATTAGAATTAAAATCAAAAAACTGAGCCGAGCTCGAGCTTTTGTCGAGCCGAGTATTGTCGAGTCGAGCTCGAGCCGAGCTCGAACATACTCATTTCTTTGTCGAGTCGAACTCGAGCAGCAATCTTTCGAGCTTTTCGAGCTCGAGCATGGATAAAAAACAATCAATCTGGCTCGAAATCGTGAATGCTCGATTCGACTTGTTTCGTTTGCAGCCCTAAGCGCATACAAGCTTGGGTCACATGGAATATAATTTGTGTGGCCATCACCACAAAAGACACTCTCTGATAAAATAAAAATACCCAGTAAATTGTGTCAAAGACTTGATTTTACAAAATCAACTACTTATCGTATGCTGTATGCTGTACAAACTGTTTATACATATAATCAAATCAACTAATACAATCACCTATCCTTTACTTGATAAAGAAGCTTATGCAAATTTCAACTGTAGATCTCCTTATAGCAGCTAGCACTGAATAAACCCGGAAAAAAACAAACAAAAAAACAACGTGCATACTTCTGAATCTACATTGGGATGTTCATCTCATTCTTGGCCTACTACAACCCAGTCCATGAATTTAGGCAAAGCAAACTTTAGTAGTGTGCTTGAAACAACAAAAGAAGGATGTTTAACCCTCAGAGCTGACAGATTCTGCACCCAAATAAATAAAGAATAATAATAATGATAACGAATAAATATAGATAATTTTTTATTGCGAGTAATTTACATAACATGTAAATCGAATCAAGACTTACAAAGAATGGAAGAGGACCGACATTGAAGTGGCTCGAATAAAAGGATGTCAACACTGAAGCTATTCTGCAAATCGAGTGCACCGTGCTTACTCGAAACATTCTCTTCTTTTCAAATCTGTTTAACGACAAAGGATTATATATATATAGCTCAGTTTGAATCTCCCGTTTCAGTAAAAGTTATAGGAGGTAAAATGTTTGCAAACTCTTAAAAAAAAAGAAAATAAGAAAAGTGGATGAGATATCGCTCAAGTACCTTCTGAATGCCTCTGCTAATTCATCTGAAGAAACTGCAGAGAAAGGGTTAACCCTTTCAGCTAGATTTCGCAGCTCAACCATAAGCCAGTAACAATCCTGCTAATTCAATACACATGCGCTGTGCTGCTAATCAACGATCTAAAGAAAACTAAATGGACTAAAAATAGAAAAATTGAGAATTTACACACACACACACACCTCAATAGCCATGCTACCGCCTTGGCCTAGATTCGGTAGCATTGCATGGGCGGCATCACCAAGCAGTATGACGCGGCCCTTTCCCCACGTGTTTAGCATGTCTATGTCATGTATGGGTCTTCGTATGATCATGCACTCCTCCGTATTGAGTATGGTTCTAATGACCTCATCGCACCAATCTCCAAAATATTCCAAAAGCTGCTTCTTGTTCCCTTGAGCATGTATAACAAGGCCAAATTAGTTTAGACAAAGAAAATGGCCATCTAATTAAATAAAAGTTGTATGTATGTACCTGCAGATGGAATAGGGCTATCGCGTGCCTCTTTATCAAAAGCGTACCATTGCATCCGCCCCTTTCCGATGTCTAAGGCGACAAAGTATTGGTTCCTTCCTATGAATATCTTGTACCTATCATTTATGAAGTGAAGTGTAAACATAAGAAATCATATAAATATTAATTAATTAATTAATAGCATGAAAAAACACGTAATGGTTACGTACCCGAAAGGAGGAAGGAGGTTAGGATGAGATTCTGCAACCCCAGTGTAGCATATAAAATTTGAATACTTTGGCACTTTATTTGGACCAAATAGTTTAGTGCGCACCTGTAGTAATTAATGCCACATCTAATATGTACCAAGTTTGACTTGAAATAGTCAAAATTCGAAATACAAATTGACTTACCATGGACCGTATGCCATCCGCCCCAACCAATAGATCACCTTCATATTTTTCTCCATTTTCAAGAAGGACCGTCACCTGTTAGAGGGAGGGAGAGAGAGTTGGGCCGGCCAATAAATTTACGAAATCAAAATTAAAGGACTATAGTTTTTCGGATAATTACAAATTTGTATAATAGTTTCAGAAATATATGGCCTTTTAGAAGCTAGCGACTAGTCGATGGTGGGAAAAAAATGATAGAAATTAATGAGTAATCTTCGTAAACCTCTCAACACATCGTACATCATATATCCATAATTGGTTAAAAATATAAGACCCCAATTTCTTAAGCCTCTTTTTCTCGCTTTATCATTTTCAATACAATAATGTTGATTGAACTTATATAATTAATAAATTGATATTTTTACAAAAAAATTCTCCGATAAATCAATTTTAATGTTTAAGTGATATATATTTTTTTTTACTTTTAGAAAAATAAAAAATATAGAAAAACATGATTTGATGGTAATATTTAAATTAAATGTAGACAATGTCAAAAGCAGTGTCTAAAATTTGATATTGATATTGATGGTATCAAATATTTAATGTGTCACATAATTATTCTTTTGCTATATATCAAAATTTGTACTTTCAATATTATTACATTAAAGATACTTTAAAAGTGATATAGATATATATATATAAAACTTTTACTGTGCCGTGAAGACACCATTTCTCAATTAATGAAAACCATCAAATTAAATTTAGGTTTATGGTGTCTTCACGGCACCGTAGTCATTTCCATATATATATATATATATATATATATATATATATATATATATATAAAAAGTAAAATTAACAAAATCTATAAAGGCACTTGCCCCTGTGTGGATCCGCCACCGCATCTAGCTATAGCTAAAAGACGCATATATGGAAAATATTCATAGTTTAGATTGATAATTAAATATAATAAGCAAATGTGAAAATTTGTCAAAACTCAGATTGCAATTTTTTTATTTTCTCATTATCAACACCTAAGTTTGGCCTAATTTCAAAATTACAAATATCTTTAAATCATCGCATACGCTACATTGAAATTTGCATGTTATCTGTCGTTTGTAAAATGAAACTAGTATCAATCTGCTTTCTTTTTTAAAATTCATAATTAATACAAAGAAAGTATTTGTTGCAAACAAAAAATTTCCACACTCACATACCCATGGGATTAAATTCGGGTCAGCTTGTGCGGGAAAAATGGCCTTTATCAATTAATCAAATTGTCAATCAATGTAATATTTAAAATTAGATTAAACATCGAAGATATTATTTTATATTGAGAAGATGTGAGACCTTGTTGGGGTCATCGGCGAAGTCGACCACTCTGGAGTTGTTGACAACTAAATCCTCTCCAACTGCATTTAATAGGACCCTCTGCAGTTCCATTCTGCATATTATTTGAGTAACTGGAATACCCTTCTTCAAAGCAGGACTTAGAAAATCAAATTTGGCAAACCTACAAAAGAAAATTAATAATTATTAGGTCAGATCAAGCTCTGTTATACTTTGACAAGTTTGTGCATCTATCGAGAGTTGAGACTAATAGCTGTGCATGGGGAAATGCTTTTCTTTTTTCTTTTGCCCGATAATTTTGACTACTATAGTATTTTAATACACTATGTACCCTCTGAATTATGTTGGCCCATTGACTTTCCAAATTCGGACATTCGGTTAGATTTCTACCACTAGTATTTTGTCATTATTAGAAAGTTGTTTAGGACTTGCTATTATATTATAATAATAACGACAAGTGATATCAATAAATAGAATTGTTACAATATCAAATATTAAGATCTACGTGTATGTCGATTTAGGTCAACTATATAGGGAAAAGACTTAATCTTTGGGGGAATTATTAAGTTCTTATGAGTTTGAGCGGTGACAATATTTTTATAACAGGTCGAATAAAGGGACTGAGCTTATGGGTCGACAGATTAAATATATATATATATATAATTTATGACTTATAGTTATTATGATCACTTAACAAGCGATAGAGTTCTAATTATTAAGATAACTTAACATAAAAGCAGGAATCAAATTTGGAGTCGTATATAAAGCTAAACAAATTGCTTCTGCCCAAAGGACCGAGAACTGTGTTGGTTGTAAGAGGTGTGAATCTGTTTGTCCAACGGATTTCTTAGTGGTTTTGGTTATGAAATTATTGTGAATATGAGACGAAAACGTTATATTGGGAACACATCTATTGTCTATATAAAGAGGATACAAGATTCGATTATATCCTAAGTTAATTATTTATACTTTCATAGAAATCTCATTTATCACTATATATATATATATATATATATTGATTTAAGTATCGCATGTCCTACTGTTCGGCTTGAGTTCTGTTCTGCAGGTCGCTCGAGTTCGAGAATTATTTTGAGGAACCACAACCTGATTTTTGATGAGGCAATCCTTTTTGGACGCATCACAAATAAGTATAAATTGATCTTTATCATGCAACTTTGAAGTCTTTATTAACCTTTGTTTTCCAAATTACGGAAATTTTGGATTTGACTCTTATTTAATCAATGATTCAAAATCTTAGGCCATGATTTATACATACATACATATATATATATA
>BMAC01000672.1:299858-324883 GCA_014905375.1 Phtheirospermum japonicum
AGCGTGAGGACGTGGAGGGGGTGTGTAGTCGGCGCCGATTGTCGCGCCAGCGGTGGAGGGGTGTGTAGTCGGCGCCGATTGGGGGGGTGGTGGGGGGAACAGACGGGTTTCTATGGGTTGATTTCTAGGGTTGTGGTGGGGAATGCATTTAACCTGATTAGGATGACTTGCAAAATTACGTAAAGGCCCTCCTCCCTTCCATATATGTAATTTTACCCAACCCTATATATATATATATATATATATATATATATATATATATATATATATATATATATATATATATATATATATATATATATATATATTACAGTCTTAGTTTGGTGTGTGTGAGAATTATTGCATTAGCATTTGAATTGCTTGCTCATCGAACATGTTTATGTAATTAACTCATTAAAGCAGCATTCTTTTGTTTTTTGATACTTATTATAGTGCTGGAATGTAAAATCTTTGATATTAACTGTTTGTTAGGTTCACATTGCAGAATTCAGGAAACGTACATGGAACTGCAGAATTGTATGGGAAGTCAACCGAGGGGAAGGATCAATCTTCAGGCAAAAAAGTCAAGGGTAATTTAGGAAATCATGGCTTGGTTGATGCTAAAGCTTGTAGATGGTGGAAAAGCAACTTCTGGCTCAGGATATGATATTGGTACTCAAAGGTGGTTGGTTTGAGATTGTTTTAATGCTTGAGTTGCTTATAATTTTATAGTTACATTCTTTAATTGGCATTTATTTTAATTTCTTCTATTTAACAGCAAACTATGGTCGTGAGCAGTGCTGATAGTGGGAGCGAAGGTTCATCAGACGCAAGCGATGATAATAATCAGGTTTATTTTTTTAAAATTCATTATGTATATAATTGTATTTTTCTATGCATAATATTTTCTACCAGCGCAAATCCAATTTTTTGTGTTCCAAGATTTTTCAAAGACCAAACAAGAAAACTTTGACCAGATGCTTGCGGATGGTAATTGTTTTAAACGTCGTTTATAAATTTGCTTATTCAGTCTCAATTGATGAGATCCGTTCATTGAAATATCAGGGGACAACGCACAGAACAACGACGTTCAACCTAATTTGCAAACCTCGGTAGCTGGCAATCTTGTCGTATTTGGGCCCGCGACTAATCTGAATATTGGGATGGATTTGTGGAATGGATCGGGCCCAAATCGGGCCAGTGTTTCTCCAATTGTTGTAGCTCCGTCTGGCGTGATGAGTGATCAGTGGGTTCAAGTAACGTCTCTTTCATCGACTTATTTCTCATGTCATGGTTTATTTTATTTTATGATTTATCGATCTGTTAATAATCTTCTTTGATGGCTTTTACGTGGTTGTACTAGATGTCGTCATTTATCATTTCTTTGGTTTTTGTTCCTTCTGGGGTGTCTGGTGAATGATTAAATTTTTTAAGGAATTTTTTCTTATATTGAATTAAATGGCCATTTTTATTTTCTAAATACTAAGACTGAGAAAAAGTTTGGCATCATTAAAAAATAGGGTTTCTTCTGTTTCTTGAAGTTTTGGCTGATTTGAACAAAGTTGTTGTTGTTGTTGGTTTTTCTTTTTTTTAATTAATTAATTTATTTATTTATTTATTTTATAATTTGGGTTCTCCGATAGTGTTATATTTTAAGATGGTTTAGTCTGACTTGGGCTTGCTCTAGAGAAAAAAAGCTCTAGACACGAACAAAAATTTGTTACTATTTGTTACTATTTAATTTGAAGGTTTGTGTGAATTCATGGAGAAAAATTAAAGTTTTCTTTCCTTTGTTATTCTGAAGATTTCTTAATGATAATTATAATGAACTTGTGTGGTTGTATTATCTAGTTCATTTCATGGCTACTTTTCATGCTATTTGTTCATAAATTACCTGCTTTGGGAAACATATTAGAGGATGAAGATTTTGATTTTTGTAGATAGGTTTCAGAATCATGACGCCCATATACTGCGGGAACCGATGCCTAATGTATAGATATTAGGCATCGGTTATTTGACAAAACCGATGTCTATATATATGCATTAGGCATCGGTTGTTTGACCAATACTGATGCCTAAAGTCTGGTCAAACAACCGATGCCTATGTCAGTTATTAGCATCGGTTGTTTGACAAAACCGATGTCCATATCTATACATTATGCATCGGTTGTTTGACCAATACCGATGCTTAATCTATACTTTAGGCATCGGTTTTGGTCAAACAACCGATGCTTATGTCAGTTATTAGCATCGGTTGTAAAACTGATGCCTAAAGTCCCAGTTTTTAGCATCGGTCTAATAGGCATCGGTTGTAGAACTGATGCCTATTAGCAAAAACAACCGATGATGTTGAGGGTGTTTTGTAGTTAGTGTTATCTCAATACCTAGGAAGTATTTTAGGATACCCAAATCATTAATAGTAAAGGTGTGAAGTAGATGATTTTTAATATTCTGGATCTCATTAAGATCATTTCAAGATAGAATGATATCATATACATACACACTAAGAAAAATAATAGGAATATTAAATTGTTTAATTTAAAAAAAAAAATAGGAATTGTCTGACCAAGATTGAGAGAAATCATAAGTGATTAGGCATGAGGTGGGTTTTTGAAACCACTATCTAGAAGCTTGTTAAAACCATATAGGCTCTTGTTAAGATTATAAACTGTCTTTTCATTACAATAGTTGGGAGGTGGCATCATATAAACTTCCTAATTCAAGTCACCATGTAGGAATGCATTATTGACATCTAACTGGTGTAGATGCTAATTTTTAGAAGCAACAAGAGCAAGGATCAATCTAACAGTAGTGAGCTTGGTGACTCAAGAAAAGGTGTTAAAATAATCCAGTCCCTCTTCATATGTATAGCAGTTGGCTACAAGTCTTGCCTTGTATATTTTAATGGTGCCGTCTGCTTTGTACTTTACTTATATATCCATTTGCATCCACTACAATATTTTTTGACTGGTAACTCAGTGAGTGTCCAGGTGTTATTCTTTTCTAGGGCATTAGTCTCAGCTACCATGACATTCTGCCAATCAACACTAATGCTAGATTGCTTGTAAGTTCTAGGTTTATTAATGTGGCTAATGGTTGCTATAAAAGCTTTGTGATTCTAGGTAGTTGATGAGTGTGTGTTCAGATGGGGAGGAAGGATAAGGTCATAAACTTGTAGGTAGGGGGAGTAGTTCTTGATCTTGCGGATTTTCCAAGATTTGGTTGAGGAGGGATATCCTGCTGAGGTAATGTTGTGTGCTGGTTAGTAGGATTTTGTAAATTAGATGGATTTTGACTAATTATAGGAGTATGTGATGGTGTTTGAGTCATTCAATTTGTTTCCTATTGTTGCTTGTCATTTTGGAATTACTCTTCACCAAATAACTTTAAAGAATATTTTCTTAAACAATTTCTTACATGAGGAAGTGTATTATGTGAATTTTAAATATGGTTAAAATGATAAAATCTTATTCATAGTGAAAAGCAAGAGTGTTATGTTAATTACTCGAATTTACGTTGGTGATGTTGTGTTTTGGTCTACTTGTGATAAAAAGCTAAGAGAATTTGAGAATGGCATGTCTGTATTTCTTGAGTTGAGTATGGAAGATGATTTGTCATTATTACTAGGTTCATAAATTAATCAGTTTGAAGATGGGATTCTTGCATCTCAATATAAGTATGTTAAAAACCTAGATGGATGTTTTGGATTAGATGGAGTTAAACTTAAGAAAATGCCTATGGTAATGATTCACAAAACGTCAAGGGATGATGTTGATGGGAATGTTGATCACACTATGTGTGAAAATATATATTCAACTGTGAGTCAGCTTGATATTTTATATCCTTGTGTTTGCTATCAGGTAGATCTTAGAGTTACTCACTCATTAGATACGTTGTTGGTACTTGTGACTTAGAAATTCGGTATACTAAAAATATTAATAATGTACATGTTGGGTATACGAACTCAATTTGGGCAAGTGTTGTGAATGATATAAAGAGTGCTACAGGGGGTCGTTATGTAAGAAGTATTCTAATTATGTGTTATTACAAGGATTTAAATTGTTTATCAACAATTGAAACTCCTAGTATTACATGTCTTAAGTTACACAGGGTGAATCAAGTGATCGATAAGTATGTTCTATATAGTGGTGTTTTAACTGTTCACTGTGACAATTCAACGATTGATATCTCGAAGAATTCAGTCCAACATTCTTGCACAAAACACATAACATTAGACATCACTTCATCCGAGATTTGGTCGAGAGAAATTTTGTGAGTATTGAGCACACTGGGACAGAAAATCAGCCAGCCGACATATTCACCAAAGAATTAGACTTCGAGAGATTTTTTAGATTAAGTAAGTCTCTCACTTTATGTGTTGATTAGATCAGTGTTATTGAAAATGCTGCAGCACCATTAGCTAACATCAGCTGCAACATACTTTGTGCATCATGCATTTTTGTCATTTTTAATAAAACATATAGAATACTTGCATATTTTTCTTCTGTTGGAGGTTGTTGTGACCAAACTGTGTTAACAAAAAGGGAATGATTTTTTTTTATAAAAAAAATACATTTATGGGTCATTTGTTGCATAAACGCGTGTTTCTCTTGCTGTTACCTTTTGTTATTTACTGGGTATCTTAGTCATCTTGTTATTAGATGAAGTTTAACTAAAATCAAATCTCTTTATCAATGCGATCTCTTGAAATGATACATGATTGATGTTGGTATAAAGTGGAGGTTCTTGTACTCCCGGATATAAAATCCTCAAATAAATCTTTTTATAGCATTTGACATTGTCATTAACCGAGTTAAGAATTCTCGATTCATTGACTTTGTTGATAAAGCATTCCATTCTAAATGTTGATACACCAAGATAACACTCTCTTGTAGTTGAGAAAATCTTATGTTATCTTTTATTATTCCTAAGATCATTCTTTTTAGAAATAAGACTCGGACATGTATGTTTGGTGAAGTTTTATTCGTATGGCTCGAATGTATATGGAATGTGTGATCATAACAAGATTATATTTTTCTCTTGCTCGAAATTTTAGGTACAATTTGAAGTATTATGGCTTGTGGTGTTATATACTGTTTCATGGGATGAAAAGAACAAGATATTGGTAGCAGTTGGTTTATTAAACAAGATTGCAGTTGATACTCTCATTATGGATGATGTTTTTATTCATACCTTATATATTTTCTTACCTTAGTTTACTATCTTAGATCTTTATTTTTATTTTTATTTTTTTGTGAGTCCTAATAGTTTTGCTAATGTGTTAGTGGATGGGTTTTAGGGGGAGTGTGCTTTTTGAGCATAATTTTTTTTTCTTATTCTCCTAGTTTTTATTCCCCAAAGAAAGACTAATCCAATTATTGTGTGTTTAAATATGGAAAAGGGTGTGTTAGGTTTTAAGTTTTTTTTTTAAGTTGTAATAAAACCTCTCCCTAGTTCTCTTGATGTGGTTTTGGTACTTATTTCTAAAAACCGTATCCAGTAATCTCTTTGGGTGAAAGGAGGAATAAATTGAATGTTGATAATCCTCTATATTTAGAGTTTTTAGCTCAGATTTTTGGAAGGATGGGGAATTCCTTGCTCTAGCAGGTGAATCAGGCAGTGAGTTCTAATGATGATGCACTGTTGGACTCATTTTTTTGAAACTAGGTTGTCGCTCCTTCTCTTGTGGTCTCCAGTCCTCCAAATTGATCTGTAGAGGGACCTATGGAAAGTGAAGCCCCCTTCGATCATGAGGAGGATGTTGGTGACAATGTTGGCATACTGGAACCAACCATCCCTGTTCCCAGTATTGCTCGGGTACATAGACCTTCTCTGGTCCCGCTTTTTCCAACATCAGTCAATCCATCATTTGAAAGGCCATAAAAAGTCTGAGAACTCTATTGTTGAAGATTTTATTGCAAATTTGATTGATCTTGATGATCCGAAGTATGATTATGATGCTCATGTTAATGATAAAGGTGGTGATAATGACACCATGTACTTTAGTTCCTGCAATAGAGATAAGTTCTTCTATTTCTCCTCATTTATTTTCTTGATTCTTAGGATCTATTTACTGCCTTTCGAGAGTGGACCTATTGATGAGACAAGGGTGGATCTTGACCATTTTGAAAAGAAAAGTCTTGATTGATTTCTGAAGCATAAGAGGCAATCTCCTATTTTTGGCCAGGTGTTTGTACGTGAAGAAGTACATTCATCTTCTAATTAAACTCTTTGGGACTTAGGAGTTTTAGAAAGGTGTGACTATGTATGACTTGAATACAACTGTATGTTTTTATCTGGAAACAAGGTGCCTTTTTGTCTTAAAAGGACGGCTAGCTTTCAGTTGACAATGTTGTACTCAGTATTGTACAAAGTGGTTATCTACAATATTGGGTTCCAACCACTAACATCACTATTGTCACTTGGCCCCAAGCTCGGGCACTTCATAAAACAAGGAATTAGATGAGGTTTAATCTTGGGTAAACCATGTTTGAGCGTGTGACCAATTTGCTACTAAATGGGGTTTGTTATTTCTTTTCCTTAACTACTCTCATCTAGCTGATCAGTGTCTTTTGGCAAATCTTTTGATGTTGATCTTGGTTTCTTGGGCTCAATTCTAAGCTTTGGGGGCACATATTGGCTATTAGATATGTATTTATGTGTTTTCTGATGATGAGTCGGACGGTGGTGGTTCCTTGCCTGTTGATGGTTCGAATGTCACTCACAATCCAATATTTAGCTCTCTTTGTTTTTCTTTCATCTTATGACTTGCAGACACATCTTGCCCTTATATGCTTGTCCTCCTTTCGTATTCTGGTCAAAAAGGGGGAGAAGGATGTTCGGAAAAACTAAGTGAGGATGTTTGGTAAAACTGTTGAACCTATTAAAGTTGTTGTTAATAATGATGCTCATTATGGGATGTTACTGCTATAACTCCAGGACGCCAGTTCCCAGTAGTGGAACCAACAATTGATGTATTGCTTGCTCTGGTTGGGAAGTTTTCTTGTCTAATCTTGCTATTTACATATTGGTGTTGCTCGCTTTGTTCTATCACCATGACTAACACCTTCTACAGGATTCTTATTCAGGGGGAGTTGTTTGGTTAGTTTTTATTCAGAAGGTAAAAGGGGGAGATCAGTATGAATTTTATTCCTACGTTCTTTATAATTAATTGTAATAATTATTTTATTTGCCTTTTTAGACTTATTAGTATTTTAGGACTCTTTTATTTATATATATATATATATATATATATATATATATATATATATATATATATATATATATATATATATATATATATATATCTTTTAAGTTAAGGTGAGAATCCTTTAGTAATAGGAAAGTGTATTTTCATAGTTATCTTATTCCTTAAAATATCAAGATATTTATTAATTCTCTTTTGATATAGGACTCTTCTAAAGAAAGACGGAGATACACATTTGTGTATAAATATCTAAAGACTTGGACGTATGCTCTCGGAAAATACATAAATAATCATCGTGAAGAAAAAGAAGTTGATGTCGTTCATTCTACTCATATCTTTCAAGCTTGTATTTAATCAACTTGAAGATTTTACGGACGACTCCGTGCTTATTAACATGATCTACTCATTCAAAAGTTTTTCATATATTACTAGATGTTTTATTGTGTTAATATCTTGTGTAAAATAATTACATCATTTTCTAGTAATATCTTTTTCAGCCTGAGGTCACGACCTATGAGTTTATAACTCATAGGTAAATTTAAATTATGTGTTCTTATTATTTCCTTTGTGCGTTGTACTGAATGTTAGTACTGGTGTTCCAGCATCTCGACTAACATTCAGTCTTTGATTATTTTTATTCTAATATCTGTGGCCTTCAAGATATTCATAATTTATCGTGTTGTTTATAATAAGCACCAACAATATTTACAATAGAACTTAAATTTGCGAAAAAAAATGCGGATAACTTCTCTTGAAATAACAACTATGGCTAATTGCAATCTACGAGTGGAATAATGAACATAATATGCACAGAGACAATGTTGAAAAAGCAGAATTTGCAATCCATTCCATTCACTACATATATTTCTAGTAGCATACTCTACATTTTTTCAATGTTGTAGCACAAGTGTCAATGATATGCTCAATATCAAAGAATACTTCTTAAATGAAACCATCTCTACTAACAAATCTCAATATAATAGCCATTTTCTCTTTCTTAGATTCGTTTAGAGCCTCATAAAAGAATAAAAACTCTGGCATATCTACTTGCATTTCACATTATTTGTAATAATATGGAGAAATATTCATGTTGAGTATTTCTAGACATATACTTTGCAACTTTTGGGGTATTCTCCAAGACATGATTTTGAATATGGTCATTGTAAGATTCCAAAACTTTCAAAATTTCAAGAAAGTCCCCTCATCTTTGAACTTACTTTCATCATAGCTCTATATGAACAATCTTGAAATTTCAATCATTTAATACAATCAATTGAAGCTTTGGGATTTAGTTGTTGTTCTCAATTTCTTCTAATGTTTGCTTCATGGTGAGTATATCAATATGTTGTGACTACTTCATCAAATAATCGCAATATTTCATGGAATTGTAATGTGGTGAATTAGGATCTTTCCGAACATGACTCAAAAGCAAAAAATTGGACCCACTCAATTTCTTCCAATTTCTAAAATCATGCTCAATGAACGTATTTGAACCTGGGCAGTCTAATGACTGCTTACCAAAGAGGTGTCATGGCGAGCAATGTATATGTAGCATCATTCTCTTTGTAATACTCCAACCAAGAGGGATATAAGTTAATCCAAGAAATTTGAAACTGGCGACTTCGGCTTTCACCTATAGAAAAGAGTGAACATCATAATAGTCTTTGTTGAAGTGACCTAAAATTTCACCCCTTTGACTTATAGGAGATTCCCAAATCAATTGGAGTACTTCAGAATCTCTTTATAAATGGAAAGCATCCATTTGTGTACGTAACTTTTAATCGTTGGTGTACTAATTTACTCGATTCAAGACATAAATGGTTACTATTTGATGGTTTTATTATATTAGACAATTGATGTCGAATGACTTGATTTAGATGCAAGCGTACTAGATCTATCTTCACTCTTTTGATTTGTTTTAATGAGATCATTGGTTTTCAATTTTTCCATAAGTATGGTTGAGAAGTGAAAAACACAAGAATAAGAAAGACAATTAAATTAAGAGAGATTTATGTAAATAGAGTCTCATACACATATGAAAATAGGACGAATACCATAATAATAACAATACACAAATCAACTAATCAATATTTTAAGAGAAATAATCTAGTATTTCCTTGATCCTTTTCTTCTTATTCCCCCATTCCGTGGATTGGTTCCAACATCAAGACCGGTGGAGGAGAACTCAAGTCAATGCGCTTACAAACTCCTTATCGACCTTTAAATCTCTTATCTAGACAGGATAAGAGCAAATGAACCCCCCACTGTCTATTCTTACTCCTGGCTTACTGTCGGTGGGCATTAACTAGACCTGTTCTCATAGTTATCTATTGGTGCTCTTGGCATAGTAAGTATCACCGGTTGATCCAACACCTTGCTAAGTATCCATTTATGTTCCATAGCCATAGTCTTTTGTAGTTCCAGCTGATCCAGTCGTTGATCCTGCAGCTTATCAAAATAAGCACCAGTAGACGGACGTATATACAAATCCAGAAGCTTACATAGGAGCATACTTCGATGTAGCATATATAGCGGGATATTAGTACAGTGTACTAGAGTATTAAGGGAGGAACTTGATGTCTTCGTTTTAGAAATTTTGATAAATTAACAAAAGTGAATAGTTTTTTCAAGGAAGAATAATATTTATTAATAGTGAGAATGGAGATGAAAATGTAACTATTAAAGTTGATTTAATATAAAAATAGTAAATAATGATTGGTAGTTAGAATTATGTACGTGGGAACCGGTTCTCAAATTCATTTCTCTAACTTCAGAAAATAAAATATTCAAGAAATAAAATCAGGTGCAATAATTATAATATAATAATACACTAAGAAATCATAGCAAATTAATAAATAACATAAATTAATCATAAATAAGGTTCAAGAAATAAATTAATGCCTAATTTATTTTCTTGAGAGATGAGTGAGAAGCTAAGTTGCAAGGACACGACACGAACATGCAGACACATATATATTAAAAAGCACAGGACACAACATGATTCGAATATATTTTTAATATATTTATTTTGTGTAAATATTATAGACACTACATTTTTTACTTAAATTATCATATAAAATAAAAAAATCTTTCACAACAGCTGATGTACCCCAAGTAAAAACAGAAGATAATAATTGAAAATTGAAAATTTTGAAGAAGAAGAAATTAAAAAACGTGTCGTGGACATGTTCTAGTCGTATCCATGCATGTTCTCACGTGTCTGACTGTATTCATCTCATATCTCAACCGTATTCACTCTCAATAAATACAAAATAACAATAGGACACACATCCAACACATATCAAATGCATATCTACGTACGTGGAGTATCTAATACGCGTACAAATTCAAAATAAAATGTTTGTGAATCATAGGTTAGAAAACCTGCTAAACGATTAGTGGCAAATGGGGACTTGGGATCAAGAGCTTGTTGGTCCTTTGGTGTGGATTCCAAATTAGGGACTTGCGATAGTGGAGACTCTGGGGGGAGAGAGAGAGAGAGAGAGAGAATTAGGTATTGCATTAAATATTTGGGTATAGAGATAACAATGAGACGTGTCGGGTCACATGGGCGGATCCAAGATTTCAAGTTTGGGGAGGCCATATACTAAAATGTAAAAATAAAAATGAAATGTTGTAAAAAAATATGAAGTGTTTTTTGACGAGGAATATATTTATTTGTTAATTCTTTTGCTAATTAGTGAGAGACAAAAGGGAAATATGAAATAGAAAAAGGGGGAAATAAAGGAGAAATGGAAAAAAAAAATTAAAAGAAAGAGAGAGAAGAAACAAGAAATAAGAAAAAGGCGAGAAAATAAAAATAAAAGACGGATAAATTAAAAGAAAGAGAGAGAGAGAGAAAGAGAGAGGAGAAATAAGAAATAAAAAAAAGGGGAGAAGAAAAATAAAAGACATTAGGTGTTGAACCATGTAATTGTTGCCAACATTATAGGTTTTAACCCACCACAACAACACAACTATTGATATACTCAGTGAGGCCATTAAATATATTACGAAATAAACTAAAAATCCTATATAGTATTATAAGTTTTTGGGGAGGCCATGGCCCCCTCAAAGTAATATGTAGATCCGCCCCTGTCGGGTCAGGTACTACGAGTAGCACTGTCAAAACGGGCCAAAGTTTGCGCGGGCTTGGGCCGCCCTTCTTGCAGCCCGTTTGAGCGCGGGCTTTTTTGGCCCGCGGGCTGGCCACTTTTTTTTAAAAAAAATTTTATATTTTTTATAATTATAATTATAATTTATATTGGTTAAATTTGAAGGTATATTTGTATTCTTTTATTTTCTATGAGCCCATTAGAATACTTTAAATATTATAATAACTTTTTTTAAATTTTAATTTAATTTTTATAATTTTTTACATTAAAATAAGATTTTATTAAAAAAAACGGACTGGCCCGTTGGTGGGCTGCGGACCTAGAATTTTTTAGCCCGCGAAAAAATGGAATGGCCCGCGCCCGCCTCGTTTTGGGCCAACCCGTTTGACAGTGCTAACTACGAGACCCGGATTCGCCCCGTCAACATTGCGGGCGAGGTCGGGGCGAACCGTTATGGGTCGCGGGTTGGGGCGGAGCGCCCCGACTAAATAGTTTTTTAATTTTTAATTATAAGATATTAATTATTATTAATAAGTATAAAAATCAAACATAAGGCTACAAAAATAATGAAAACAACAACCAAAAAAACTAAATTCATTATACATTATTAGCTTATTTGTAAGTTTATTTATAATTTATTTTATTAAATGTATATTATTTTAAAAAAGATATCATTATTAATGTATAAATGTTAAATATAATATTAAGTATAGAAAAATATAAATAATTATATAAGTAATATATATATAACTTAAAAATAAAATTTTAACAATAAATATATTATACGAGACAGGACGGGCCGAGTATCCGCGGGAGAGAAGTGGTACCTGGACCCGTCTCGTCGTGGGGCACGGGCGGGACGCCCCAAATGTCGCGGGCCAGGTCGGGTTGGGTCGGGGTTAATATTAAGATGTATTGTAGTATATAATATTTAATAATAAATAAAAAAAGCTATGTCATTTTAATTCTCTTGATTGGCGCATGGGTTTCGTTATAAATTTGGTTGGGCGTCTGATAGCATCTCCAATGTTTCGTTATTTTAATAAAAAGTTAGCCATGTCAGCAAGTTAAAAGCACTATATATAATTTATTCTACAATGCGTAGTGTCTTAGGCAGTGTTGTGCTGATATGGAAAAAAATAATCTCAACACTTTTAATCGCACCGTCTGATTTCTTTCTGAAAGAATGTTAAATAGAATGAAGTAGCAAAGAACTAGGAACTGATATTATACTCCATCGGTTTGGACTCTAAATTTATCTAGTTGGTCAAACTTATCTGTATTATTTATATATTTTTATTTTATTATTAAAAAAATAAATATTCACATACACAAAGTTATTGTCGTAGACTTTATTTATTGGAGATAACTTTTGAAATCAAAATTTATTTTTTTAACATTCATCAAATGTGGATAAATATTATATTAATTAATTAACATATGTTAAAAATTATTTACTATCAAAAGATTAGTATTGGAAATACTCTGATAGTTTATATACAAGATAATATATAAGTACTACAGGGATTCTATATTAATAACAATATAAAATTAAAATTTTATATTTAATTCTACAAGTGACAATAAACTAAAGTTTGAAGTTCGTGGGAACTTGATATAATGAAATCAGTAATATTCTAAAACAATTCTAATGTGACAATACATTTACGAAATTAACAAACTTATAAATTATCTTTTCACGATACGAATTTATTTAACTGATCATATCAATAGTGTCAGTAAGTCTCTTGTATAAATATAAATTATCTTTTATGAATGTAAATTCCACGATACGAATTTATTTAACTGATCGCATCAATAGTGTCAGTAAGTCTCTTGTATAAATATAAATTATCTTTTCTGAATGTAAATTCTACGGACACGAATTTATTCAACTGATATTATCAAATAGTGTCAAATATCGAGTCCCGTAAACAGGGACGGACGCAAGATTTTCAGAAAATGGGAGTGAAATAGGGAGGTTGAAGTAAAGAAAAAATGCACGAGGTTCGGGGGCAGCAGCCCCCGATTTTTTTATTATTTTTTTGATTTACTAAATATTAACTTGAAAATAGTATAAAAACATATTTATTTGAAAGAAATAATATGAAAATAAATATTTTTTACTGTATTTTTATATCTTACTTATTATACTTTTAGTTTTACATTCTTGCAAAAGAAGATTTCATTACCTATAAAATGAATATAGTTAAGGCAATAATGAATAAAGAGATTTTAAGCCATAATAATAACTTAATTTCAAAAGATTCAATTGAAAATTAATAAATTATCTTTACGGAAAACTTATCGTGTATATATAACATTATGAAAAATATATAGAAGTTAGAAAGTAATTTATCAGAGTGGCAAAATATAATTATTTCGCATTTATACATATAAAATACTAATTAATTAATACTACCCTAAACTACAAAAAGATTTTGTGTATGTGTATATATATATATATATATATATATATATATATATATAAGAAATATGAAAAATAAAATATTAATATATAATATATAATATATAAATAAATCTAATTAGTGTATAAAACTGAAAAACCCGAAAAAATTGCTAATACTATAAAATAAAAATATTTATTTAATAAATACAAAAAAAATAGAAAACAAACAAGAAAGTTGATAATATTATAAAATTAAATATGAATTTATAGCTTAAAAAAAGTACCATTGATTTATAGACAATTATTAACTAAATATAAAAATAAAAACAATCAAAAATTACAAGAAATATAACATAATATAAACAAAATTGGGAAAAAATAAAATGAATAACAAAAATATAAAAATTTATAATTTGATTTCAAAAAATTATTTAATAATCTTTTTAACTAAAAAAAAAAAAAGATAGTATGAGTACAACTAGAAAATTGATGTAAAGAAGACAAAAAAAAATTATAATCGGTAACAAGAACTTGTCTTTTTTCCTATAATTTTATTTGTTGACCAAACCAGGTGATACGAGAACAAATCTAATAGCGTCATATCTTTCAATTTTCTATATGTGACTCAAGTAAAGTTCGGATGACCCAAACTTTGACCCTAAACGTGTCACAGACTTGACAATGACACTTTTTTTTTCCTAAAAAATAAAATTATATTATGAACATAAGTGAAATGTAAATAACTTTATACAATTATTTGATTAAAATTTGAAATCAAAATTATATGTGGGCAGAACACAAAAATTATTATATAATCGCATAACATAAGAAATTCAATATATTATTTTAAAAAATTTAACTATATAATTATTTATAAACGTTTGTATGTTGATAATTTGTGACTAATTGCTATGACCTTAAGTATTTAATATTATAAATCCACACATAAATGATTTATTACTTGTATAAACTGAAATCTATATATAAATTTTAATTTATTATCGGGTTAATCAACTGACTCGATGACTTGATGGTTAATTACTCAGTGGCTATCTCGAGTCAATTACTGGGCTGATTTAAAAAAAAATAACTATAGTAAAATAGAATACAAAGGCACTCAATTAAGATTTTAATACGATGCCTCATTTATTTGGTATTTCTTTTTTCATTTTTGTAGTATTTTCTCATGTTTTTACATAATATATATTTTTTTATTTCCTAAATTTAGGAAATAACTTTTTATAATATAACACTAATTAAGTATATTACTTTCTGTTTTAAAATATTTTAAGATTTATTTTATTATATTTTATAACTTCTTGATCTTTGTTATTATTTTATTATCAATTTTCAGTAGATAAAAACTTTTTAAAATTAACTTTTATATATTTATGTAATTTACTTTATCAATATCGCCAATTTATTCTTTCAATGTATTTAAAATAAATATTTAGAAATTAATGATAATTTTATTATATTTTTATCTGATTTCAATAATTTCATATTTGTATTATTATATTACATTATAATGTTTATATTTATATATTACTTCATTTTAGTTATTATTAAAAACCATTTATAATTAAAACATATATGTTATATTTATTTAACTAAATTCATATTTTTCTAATTATTATATTATTTATAGCATTTTAAGTGTGTTTTGTTATGTTTAGAATTTAGTAAATGATTATTCAGGATTTAAATTATTTTTAATTTATTCTATATAATTATTGTGAAATAATATTTATTTTATATTATTTAAACTATTACTCCCTTCATCATTTTTTTAAACTATTTGATAAGTATTTGTATATAAAATATATCTCTTATATATATTTAACATATTTTATATTGTTTATGATTTATTTTATTATCCTATAAAATTTCTTTGTTTTTTTATTATTAAATAATTTAGAATTCATAATACTTTAATCCAATTTTAAAATAGTTTAGGGTTTATTTTATATTATTTATAATATATATAATTTTTGCGATTTTAGTTTAATTAATATATATTTATAATCTAAATACAATTTTTTGTATTTATTAATTTTATTTTTTTAAAATTTATATTACAATTATTATATTTTTATTGGTTAAAGGTTTATTTAATAATTGTATAATTATGTTGATATAAATAATATCTAAAATAAAACGTACGACAAAGTACGACAAAAGTACAATTAGATTATTTAGTTGTACTTAAATTGTACACAAACAGATTTATATGATTGAATATGACATAATCTAATGATAAATTTTCGTGTACATGTTGACAAACAAGTACAACGGATACCGATAATTAGAAAAGCCTTGATACAAAGACTAAACAAGGAGATGGGCTCAATTATTTGTAATAAAAGTGACTGATATGATTGTTCCGCGACTAACTAAATGTGAGAATTTGAAATTATTATCACGTGAGTTAAACTATAATTTGACGTGTAATGTAGTATGCAAAAAACTATTTCATAATATATAAATGTGGAGTTATTTACCTTAATATTGTTTAGGGCGCGAATATAGACACCACATCTATTCATGAGTTTACCCCAGTAAGAAAAAATGCCAAAATTACACACCACCACCACCACCACCACCACCCACCCACCACCACACCCACCACCCCCCCCCCCCCAAAAAAAAAAATTACATCCCCAAACACATCATCTTTCTCAAACCCTTCACCACCACTCCAACTCTTTCATTATCATCGTTCATAACACCGTCGCCGCCACGGTCGAACAGGAACCCCCAAACACATCATCTTCTCAAACCCTTCACCACCACTCCAACTCTTTCATTATCATCGTTCATAACACCGTCGCCGCCACGGTCGAACAGGAAGAAGAAAAAACGTGATGGGTGGTGAAAGGTAAGTGATGGGTTTGGGCGACAAAAGGTAAGAAACATATGCTAAATAGGGGTGTTCGTCTCTGATTTCTCGAGCATATGTCATGTGTTTGAACTTTTTATCGAACAATACAACGTTGTTGAAAAAAAATATCGAAAAAGTCTTAAAGGGGGCGTTCAGTTCAATTTTTCAAACATATGTTTTGTGTACAAATCAATTTTTCGTAGTTGTATTTGTGTTCAAATCGATTTTTTAAACATATATTTTGTGTTCGAAAGTTTGGTTCGAACGATTTTTTTTAAGGCATTTCTTTTTCTTTTTCTTTTTTCAATTGCACGGCAACGGCATCATATTTCTGTGTACATGTTTTGTTTATATTTTTCAATAGACGACGGCCATGGCAGTGGTGATGGGTGATGGCTGGATTGTGATAACATTTTTAGTAGGGTGAATTAATAAATAAAACAAGGTGCGTATATCTACGCTCTTTGTTTTAAATTTGCTCGTGTTAACCAAATCGTGAATAATTAATAATATTATATTTAACTCGAATAATTTACAACATCCATTTCAGTTCACTCCTAGCGTCACATGAGTTAAGCACTAAGTTAGCTAGTTGACCAATATTTTACGGGAACAAAGTTGACCTCTGATTTACGTGTTGAAAATATTGTCATTGAATTAAAATTGACCACATGGGCGGTTTGATGACAAAGCTAGAATTTGGTTAAAAGGTCTAAAATCAAAGAAACTCGGCTGTCAAGTATATTCAATATTTAATTACAATAAAAGAAAAACGACGGACTGTCAAGTAACATGTGCAGTTTATCCTGATTAATAAATTTTAAAAGAAAAAAAGCACCAAAACGAAATTAGAATTTCACTGCTTGAATACTCAGACTGCTGATTCCTTCAACACAAAACACAAACTACCTAGAGAAAGTCCAAGGAATAGCGAATTCATCAGTGTATTTTTATAAATAAAAAAAATATACCCATATAAAAATATAAATAAAATATGCTTCGACTATTTTTAATAAATGAAGAAAAACTAAACCCAGAAACCTGAACAGAAAATTTTTACATGACCACACGTTAATGGCAACTGTAACAAACATAAGAGTGCTAACACCGACCCAATAAATGTGCTAAACTACATTGATCGATATGTTAGGCCAATTTTATCTTTAATTATGGCAATTATACAACAGAAACCTAACACATCAATCTGGATATCTACCATATTGATAATAGTTAGACACATAACCTTAAAAAACAGCTCCAGTTGGCAACTATCTAAATAAATCCATTCCCAGCACAATTTCACCATTAATGATGATGATGATTTGGTTTCGTCATTCTCTGTCCATTGCTTGCGCATGTCGAAAGCGGCCACCACCTTCATCTGCCAAGATATAAGACATCAGCATGATATGCAAGTCTAGCAAAATTCCATCATTAAATGTACATATGATTTATGAAAATTAAAGAGAAAATACCACTTTCGCCATCAGATAAATCTCCAAGCCTTGCGATGGCATCAGAAAGAGCTTGTTCGTGCTCCTGTTTTAAATTTAAAAAAAAATAAAAAATTAGAAGGAACGAAACTAAAACCTACACAAGTATAAATAAACCAGATCAAATAGCGGACAGAGAGACATTTAATCATCTCTAACCTTGAGCACTTTCTTCGCTTTCTCTATCTCTGCAGGGTCCGGATGATTAGCACTACAAACCCTCTCCACCTGCCGAATTTTCTCAACAGTTAAATTAACGAAAAATGATAAGAAACTAGCAAAACCCGCGTATTGAAACAGAAAAATCAGACCTCCTTAATTAAAGTATCAGTGTGAAGCAGCTGAATATCATCTGGTCCCTTTTTTCCAATGCCGTTTTGTGAGGGTGGAAATTCCTTCCTGGATTGACCTTTCGCCATTCCTCTCCCTCTTCCGGCACCTGAGGCGTTATCCCCCCGCCCAATAGGCCTATTCATTCCATGGCCCGGCCCGCCACGGTCTTCGCCTTCCCACTGTATATCTTCAGGAGAAATCTGTGGCAGTAAGTGGAGCAGTGGTAATTAATAGTTTCTGACAATCAATTCATTTCCTTTTTTTTCCTTCTATTTCTGAGGTTCACTTTTCATAGTTTCAATGCGCTTAGGGCAACATGGCCAAAAGCACCTCAATCAGCATTCAGTTTGGCTTATATTTCTTGTTTCTTCTTTATGTGAGATATATTTCGATTGTCCTGTCAATTGCTGAAATTATCTTTACCAGCTATGATATGGAGCTCGATTCAAATATGATTCTTCATCACATCTTAATAATAAATAGGTTTAATTACAAAAAATACCCTTGAGGTTTGACCTAATTATAATATTAAAAAAGAGAGGGGAAAAGTGAACTTTCAAAATAAATAAATAAAACCCGAGATTTAGAAAAATATTACAGTTAGCCTCTTAATTTTAAGGCTGAATCAAAGTTCAAGGGTATTTTCATGATTTTGAAAGCTAGTTGGGATTTTTTGTAATTAGGTGAATTATCCCTAATAAATAAGTGATATATATGCGCGTGTGTGTGTTTGAACTCGAGATGTTTTATGAAAAATATATAAAGCATGTAGCTACCTCCGAAAGGTTGACCCACTCCCAAGTTTCATTACCAGTACCTATATCATAAACAAGAGCATGGCGACCCTGGAAAAAGCATAGACACATTCTTAAGTACCGAATGAGCATATATAGAAAGTCCACACACCAGCATAAGTTATTAAAAATATACCTCAACAGGGTTATAATCAGTTATGACAGCTTCATAAAAATTATTATCATCAGGCCACCTTGTCCTCACTTTCCTTCCGATCAACGGATCAAACGAAGCCCCTTCTGCAGGTTCGGTTGCAAGCCCACCAGAAGAAATACGGTTACTAAACTGACCTCTTCCAGCTGGACCAGACGGATATTGCATTTTCATCGAACTTGCTCCTGGAGGCATCTGCCCAGCAAAGGCATATTAAAAAAATAAAATTAATTTAAAAAAAAACTTGATGATGAAATTTATAACTCACTGATTTTTGTTTTTTGCCTTTTGGGCCCATCATGGGCCCACGCTTTGCGGCTGATGAAGAGGGCTGGGCCGCTGCAGCCATCGTCTGTGGATGGAAAGAAGGAGATGGCCCACCATAGGACTGAGAAGGTAATGACGAAGCTATCTTCTGTTTTTTACGAGAAGCTGAGACGGATGGGCTGGGTCCTGGTTCATGGGCAGCTTGACCAGCACTATGCATGTTGGATTGAAGCCCAGCTGACAACTTCCACTCCCTGATGTGTTTTCCCCAATTTTGAGCAATAAACCAGAAAAAGTACAAGAGTTAATTAATTACATCAAAAAATCATAAACAAAAAACCTTATTCTTCGAATTGTTTCGTCAGCATTAACCCTGCCGAGAAGGTCCCTGTGTTCTTCATTTGATAATCTTAACTCTTTCCTAAGCTCAGTCATTAAACTCTCCTTTTCCTGTAGAAAATAATTTGTGATTTAATTTTAACCTGATCAAAATATTCCGATATTAGATTCAGATGCCCGACATAATAAAAAGGTTACCCAAGTAATGGCATCATCTTGAGCTTTGAAGGCTCTTAGGACCGAACTATAAGCTTCTTGCTCGAGCTGGTGAATTTTAGCTTCCATATCGGTATCATCATACATCCTAGCATACGGCATTGAGCCCATGGCAGCGGGCCTTCCATTACTGGAAATTCGGCCACCTCTCGACATTCTATTTTGATGTGGTGGTGGCCCTGGTGGGGGAAAATCATCATCAGTTCCTGAAACAACATCAAAATGAAACAATAGGAGAGGGCATTAATAGATTCTTTATAAAGAGCCAAATAAATAATATCCCAAAAAAAAAAAAAAAAAAGCTTTCAGGCCCTTCTGTTCTTCAAAGTTATAAAGATCAGGCTCATAAAAAACATGTTAGATAAAAAATATATGTAACTTCATAGTTTTAAAATCTGGGGTTCATTAAAATGAAATCTGTGCAGAAAGAATAATCTTGGCCAATAGTTGTCCAATTCATATACTAATGAGTGTCTCTTCAAACACACGTGACAAATAAAACCAGCACATGGTGATCCAGGATAATCTTGTACCTCACAGTTTAACTAATTCCAGCACATTTAATCCCGGGATAACCAAACAAAATAAAGGCCTAGGCACCTAGTTGTCTAAACGTAGATCATCGCATTTGCAGTTAGTCATCCAAGCTCTATATAAGCGGAAATGAAAAAGGAAGGGAATAAGCAAGTAGTTTCCTTTAAAATACTAATTTTTTATATGTTGTTTCCAAAACACAATTAAATAACAGCATAATTATCACTTTGATGATAATTTACACAATATTTTTAAGTGGAATAAGTCTCGAGATGTTCCAAAAGAAGCCGATGTTGCATTAATAGACCTGCTCATGGCAAGCACAACTAGCCATTTTCTCATTCAAATAACGGCAGCCAACTTTCAAAAAAAGATACGAGATACGACGTTAACATTCAGTGAGATAGAATCATTAAGTTTCTTTTCAAATTTGGACTACCACAAACTTCCAATGTTTTGTTTGAGCCATGACTATCTCAAATTTGGTGAATATTTAAACTTCTTTATAAATTCTATTTTTCATGCTCTGATAGCTGCAAAATTCTCCAATGTACCCATCAACCTTTTCACTATACTTTACTGTGCTCTCATTGTCCACAACAACAATAGCCACAATAAAAAATAAAAATTATAGCAATTGAACTGCCCACAACATAACATCCAAAACCCTTAATCAATCAGCTTGAATTTATACGCATGTGTACCAATAGAAATTTCACTGCATGAGCCAAACTCATAAAGACCGCTTTTTACTTCTTCTTCTTCTTTTTTTTTTTTTTTTTTTTTTGGGCATCTCACTAGCTAAATATTACAAATAAATACTAAATTCATTCGAAAACTAAAGGGATAAAATCTAGAAGCCGCGAGCCAAGCAAGAAATTTCAGCATAACTAGTAGTCCCACGACCCAATTCTATTGTCAGAATTAGCCTAGTCAGCAAAAATGACATTATAACAATAATGCATACTTCACAAACCCTAGCCCCAAAATTGCTCACGAACCCTAACCCCAAAAAAGAATATTTATGAATCAGAATTACTAATAATTAAAATACTTTTCACGAATTACTCACCGCTGCTGTCGTAAGGCTCGTAGTCCATAGCCAGCTTTCTGAAGACCGAAAATTAACAATTTTTAACACAACTCAGAAGTGTGAAACCCCTAATTTAACAGTAACTCTGGAGATTGCACTAGCTGCGAAGAATAAACTAGAAAATATTGCAACTTCGCCAAGTTAACAAAGCGTAATGAGAGTATAACATGGACGAATCGGTGTTGTGAGATTTGCGAGCGTTCCCAGTGTGGGTGTGTTTAGGGATTCGCGGACGTGAAATAGATTTATTGAACTGGATTGAGTAGAAGGGTTCGATTCCGCCTCTAATTTTTTTGTTTTTCCGATCGAGCTTTGACTCGCTTTCAAGATAAATTCCCACACGGGGTATTGATGGACAACGATTTCAGTTCGGAAGACAAACGATTTTAACTATTTGCGATTCTTGAAGTATATATATATATATTATATATATATATATATATATATATAGGATTGGGTTCAAATGAGAATTCCGTGTCATTATATGTGAACTTAAGGACTAATTCTAACCTTAGATCTAATATTGAACAGTGCAATTATAAGTCCAGGTTCATTGTGCTTTTTACACAGTACTATAGTGCTAAAATCAATCCAATTTTTTTAAATTAATTATATATATATATATATATTTTTTTACGTTTTAAAACATGCAATATGTATCTTAAATTGTAGATCTTGAGAATGTGATTAATTTGAAATATATTTCATTCAAAACGAATAAAAATTGAAAAAGTTATGGTTTGTTGAAYATTTGAGTTTCATTTCAAAWTTTTGAATTTGCAGTTTATAGACGAAATTTGCGATACTTTTTGTATACAATCGTAGTGTTTTTTTTCTTAATCTATTGTGCTTTCTAAAGAACAATATAGTGCTCTTTGTAAACATTGATATATGTTCAAAATACCCTTTTTAATTAATTAATGCATTTTTTTACATTATTACCATGTTGACATGTCATGATCTCAACCATTAAGATCATCCAATCTAATGGTCAAGATGAGTCCCTAGGTTCACATATAATGACGGGTTCTCATTTGAACCAAACCCTATATATATATATATATATATATATATGTGTGTATAGGATCATGTGAGAATTGATCCCTAGGTGAGAAATGAGAATAAATACTAATCACTAATTTATTAAATTATATCACATTGTCAGTACGGCACCACCAGTTTCACATTCACTCATTTCCCCTCTTTCAATTCAATCAAGCTTCCATACAAAATTCATCACCGTCATGATTACGGAACCCAGACGATCCGTGCCTCCATAGCCGAGGGTGGCCCCATCGCCGTTTCCTCTTCTCCGGGAAACGATAGCCCAATGCTCGACTGCGTGATTGTGGGCGCCAGCATCAGCGGCCTCTGTATCGTGTAGGCCCTAACCACGAAGCACCGCAACTCCGATTTGATGGTGACTGAGGCCAGAGTTTGGGAGGAAACATCACCACCGTCGAAAGGGATGGCTATCTCTAGGAAGAAGGCCCCAACAGTTTTCAGCCCTCGGACCCCATGCTCACCATGGCGGTTAGTATTTCTTTCTATACCGCAACGGAAACGAAGCTCCGTGTCAATGCCTGGCGAATTTCTGGCGGAATAAATGTGTACTCATTCTGAACGTTAATGTATTTCTTGTGAATTTTTTTAATATTTTTTATATGTTTCTGCTTTGTATTACATGCGAGTATTTGTTGTATTCTGGTGCGATCTTTTTATTCGCGGTGACTCCTTTTCCCCTCCCCTAATATTTTCTTAAAATAATGATTTAGAAAAAATGGTTTTGTTTTTTGCGATGATTTCGAAGGGCTATTGTGGTCCTGGATAAACATTTGAATTTTATGGTGTTAACGATTATAGATTTTTATTCATTTTCCCCTATTTAATTTTGTTGTCGAGCCTTTGATGAAAATTTTAACCTAAACCATCCATGTGTACAGATGAATGAAGTAATATGCTTTTCTTTTTTACCAAGCATAATTTTGCTGTGGGGACAGTGGGTTGAAAGATGAATTGGTGTTGGGAGACCCAAATACTCATCGTTTTGGCTGTGGAATGGAAAGATGAGGCCAGTCCTATTATTGATGGTTTTGCAAAAGTTGGTGAAATGGGGCTAGCCCATAAGTGTTTGATAAAATGCATGTGAGAAATGTGGTTTCTTGGAACGTTATGATAACCGGGTATTTGGATTTCCGAAACACGGGTAATGCGTTGAAACTTTTCATAAAAATGATGGCCCATCGATTTGTGAGTAGTGATACAACTGTGGTGAATGTGATTGTAGCTTGTGGGAGGTCGAATCGATTAAAAGAAGGGAAATTGGTTCATGGGCATCTTTTTAAGACTTTTCTCGGCTCGAGTTTGATTATCGATACAACAATGGTTGATATGTAGATAATATCTACTCGTCTAATGATTCACGACAACTCGGCTCGATTCCTTATGGTCTGGTTCATTTTTGTAATATGCTATTTTTGTATGTGAAAATGTCAATATTTTTAAAATTATATTGTTACATTTGTTCCAGGTATGTGCACAATAGCATTACTAACGATGCACAATACTGACTATGAGTTTGCACAATAAAGATTGCATAAAATATGGCTTGTACTTGAATAATCACATTAAGTTGTTTCTTTTATATGTTGAATAAGATGCATTAATTCTTAGTGTTTTATTTCAAATTATTGTAACATTTATATGGTGCTTTTTTGTGTTCATGGCGAGGGAAAGGCAAAGATTTATGTATTCAAATTTGTATATCGAGGGTTTTACTCTGTGCATGTGTTATTATATTATTGTTCATTTCTTACTGCATGATTGTGCATAAATTGATGCACTAGGCATTGGACCTAATTGAGTTCATAGGTAGCACAGGTGTACAACATTACGATTCGATCATCAGATGTAAAACATTATATAGTTTTGTATATAGTAGCTATTTGTGCATGTAGTTATGAACGAATGTGCACGAGTGTATTAACTAATGTGCAATTTGATGTGCATGTATTTTTTAATTATTTTGTATATAGAGGCTATTTTGTGCATGTAGTTATGATTAATAATTATAATAATTAATAAATAAACTAGACTTGTATAAGGTACGGATTAAGAATACATCATTTGAAATTTTTATTTTACATAAAACTTTTCAATTATCACAGATTTTTGTATGTTTATCTTTTGATAAATCCCGTATAATGCACG
>BMAC01000672.1:327854-345195 GCA_014905375.1 Phtheirospermum japonicum
ACTAATGTGCACGCGCATATGAACTAATGTGCAATTTTTGTGCACGTATTATTTTAATTGATTTGTATATAGTGGCTAGTTGTGCATGTAGTTATGAACTAATGTGCACAAGTGTATGAAATAATGTGCAATTTGATGTGCATGTATTATTTTAATAGTTTTGGTATATAGTGGCTATTTTGCGACTCAAAAAAGCTGTGTTTTGCATATTTAAAATTTTTAATAATGGTCCCTGGTAAGGGTATTAAACTAGTATATATATATATATATATATATATATATATATATATATATATATATATATATATATATATATATATATATATATATATATAGGTCTAATATAATACTCCATCTAGCCAAAACGACATGAGATTATCTTATTTCACTCTTTTTAAGAAAATATTAGCTAATGAAATTAAAGTGTCGTCTTTTTTATTTAATTAATTATTTATTATCGATTCGGTTCCATAAAAGTTATCTACGTAGGTGAAGTTAGACATGCTCATTGGTTTACGGCAACCACCAGTTCGAACTGGCGGTCAACGGTTTGGTTAACCGTTGACCACTGTGCGAATTGAAACAGTAACCGCCATTAAAGCGGTCCAGTCCCGATTTATGATTTTTTATAACTGAAAATCGACAGTTTGAACCGCCTAAAAAAGTTACTGTTGGAAGAACCGGTAGTTTAACCATTGACTTATATCCGTTGGGGGTGGTCGATTTTTCGTTTGAAATCAACGGTCATAATCAAGTGTTCGTTGATCAGCAAAGGTCCAGATGAAGTGGTTGTTGCCTCAAACCGTCGGTTTGAATCGAAACTGGTCGGTTTAGTCCAAAAATTGAAGTTTTGCAGCCTGATTTTTTTTCCACTCCTATAAATACCCCTTATTTCCCAACTCATTTCTGTCACACCAAACTATCAACTCTTCTATAATCTCTCTATTCTACATTACTCTTCTTTGCAAATTTAGTAATTTAATAAGCTTCTTTAATTATCAAGCCTTTCTAAACTTAAAGTTTTAGATTTAGTATTATAATTCCAAACATATTTTTTACTTTTCAGAAGAGCATAATTTTTTACTTTTCAGAAGAGCATAGCACTCGCCTCCACCGCCAATGCCCATCCCTTCTCAATACTCCTTCGGTTTGCGACTACAATCCCTAACCCATCGACATTGACCCCATCCCTGAGTCCCTAACCCATCGACATTGACCCCATCCCTGAGTGATACCGACATTGATCAAACTCATTCATTCCTTAGGCAATACTCCTTCGGTTGGTGACTACAATCCCTAACCTATCGGAGATGGAGTGATACCGACATTGATCAAACTTATCCAACCGCCGTCGCCTAGGTAGGAGGGTGCCAGCCCAACCCAAACTTTTTGGGAGTACTACTTTTTAAAGGAAAAATAAATTTAAAAATAAAAATTATATGTACTTTAGTATGAAAAAATAAAATTAGGTAAATGAGAAATATAATTTTCAATTCGGGATAGGGCTGATTCGCGAGTTGGCTACGCCCCTAGATCTTGCTCAACAAATTAAACATAATATTATGGTGTTTGAATTTGTTTTCTAATGTTTCATATTTTAGTTTTTAATTAGGGTTGTAACTAATTATTTATTTTACCAATTAAGGCTGTGACTAATTATTTAATTTACTAATTACACACTTTTACAAACCTTTACAACAATGTGAGTCCAGTGGAGCTAGAGCTAATCCGAACAACAAAAGGAAGTTGCGAGTATAAATCAATATGGACAACCTTGAATACATGTACTTAGTAAGCGCCATTCTTATATTAAAGATGGAAGTTACTTAGACAAAGGTCCTTGTCGGCCAATTCAACATTCATTTCCAAGAAGACTAACAGATAATAGATGAAGTTAGGATGTCCTATCTACAGTGACAATGGGTAGATGTGAACCCCATCTTGTATTTTTCCAAGTCACTCACTTATGTGTTCTTGAAAATAAACGGAAGATGGCATGGTCTTGTTGAAATTATGTAAGAGTCCCAATTAAATTAAACATGGACATGGAAAAAACTATCAACATCATTAATTAATTAATAATTAAGAACAAAGCTTTAATTAGTAACTAATTAAGAGATAATATCAAAACAGCAAAACAAAGAACTCTCAGCAAACCCTAAAAACAATTTATTAGGTACCACCAAACTAAAATAAGAATACGAATCACTTAAGAGAGTCTTATTACTGAAAAGCTAAATTAAGTGGGACTCCGTAGCAAGGATTGCCTCACATATACTTGGACTTCTTCTTGGGCCTCAACTGAAATAAAAAATTATAAAAATAAACATTTAGATTGTCACGTCAAAATCAAATTAATATAATAACTTGATGCTGCTCAAAAATCTATACCTGGTTGCTGTGTCCACATTTTTTCTTCCGGCAGTTGACAGCACGGGTATGCAAGCGAGCATAGCATCTGGCAAGCAAAAGTTGAGTTCATGACCAAAATGTTATTACAAAAAAGATTTACTCAAATAAAAACTAATATAATAGACAATCAACTATTTACTAAATTAGAAAATACTTACACGCGGCAAATCATCTTGTGCTGGTTGTATTTCTGAGCCAATGCCTTGAGAGACGGCTCAATCAAGCTCACCCCTCCACCCCTGAGCCTCAAAACCAAATGCAGAGTTGACTCTGCAATATTAATTCAATTACATAATTAATACAAATGGAAGAAAAAAAGCATAAAATTAAAACAAAAACAAAAATAGAGAAACGTGAGGAAACAAAACCTTTCTGAATGTTATAGTCGGCAAGAGTACGGCCATCTTCAAGCTGTTTTCCGGCAAAGATCAAACGCTGTTGATCCGGTGGGATTCCTGAACAACATATAATTAATATAATGTATGCATGGCATGTGTGTGTATAAATAATATTAGTATATCACTTTTAAACATATCATGTGAATCGTAGTTAAAGAAGAAAGAAAGAAAGAAAAAATAGACATTGACCTTCCTTGTCTTGAATCTTAGACTTGACGTTGTCGATGGTGTCGCTGGACTCGACCTCGAGCGTTATGGTTTTTCCCGTCAAGGTTTTCACGAAGATCTGCATTTTTTTCCTTCGCCTTTCGCAAGATATCAACAACTGTTGGCTCAGATATTTATAGGAATTCAGAAACGCGTTCTAGGGTTTTCGAAAGCTAGGCCCATACAATCTGATACTGGGACCCGCTTCTTTCTTTTCTTTCCTCTTCCTTTTTTTTAGGGATTTTATTTCTTTTCTCTCTCTCTCTCTTGTTTGCCCACTTATCAAATTGATAATTGCTTTTTACTTTCAATTAAAAAGAAACTTGTGGACAAATTCAGTGTCTATATATTGTCAGATCTCCCACAAATAAAGAAATATATTGTCTGATTCAAAAATAAATTCGCTCTTTAATAATTTAGGGTTACTAAGATTTTGCAATCTGTACTATATCTATATATCAGAATTTCACGAATTTGGTATTTATCTTTTTTTTTTTAACTGAGTACTTAAATTGCACAAAATTGCTAAAGTTCAATTTTAGTTAAACACCTACAATTTTAATTGACATAGTAAATAAAAGTTTAAAATATAAAAATGACATAAAAAGTAAAAAGTAAAATGTCAATTAATAAACATATAGGTAAGTATATATAATTTTAAATCTATCGTAGGGTTATAAATTACCATTTATTAAAAATGTTGACTGCAAGACTTACCCTAATTATGAAAATTGGATTTGTTAATAACTTGTTAAATTGGAAGTTATCAATCAGCTATAAATATACTATAAACCATAACATTAATTTTGACCAAAATTCAATAACACCACAAAAATAACTTTCCTAATGATCTTCAGTTTTCTACAAGACAAACTATAAATTTATTTATTTTTAAACAATATTAACCTATACTCGTAGTAAGTAATGGCGAAGGGCCGGCAAGGTGGGGGTGGGCCCGGTATTTTTTGGAAATAAAATAGTTTTTTTAACCCTATTTGGAGTAACATGGCCAAGTTGAGGATTGTTTTTTAAGTCATATAATCACTATTTTTAAATGTAGTTTTTAATTATTTTAACACTTCGGACCCGAGTTGGCTCCCAGCGCCGCCATTATGCAGCCCTATAAATAACATGACATTCATCTCATCTCTTAATTATTTTTTTTTCTTTTTTTTTTAATTTTTATTTTATAAATGCACGGTGGGATGAATGTCATGTGTTATATAGGCTCCGTAATGGAGCCCTATATAACACATGGCATTCATTCCACCGTGCATTTATAAAAAAAAGGAAGGAAAAATAAAAAGAAAAAAATGATTAAGGGCTCAGATGAATGTCATGTTATTTATAGGGCTCCATAATGGAGCCCTATCTGGTTTTATAGAAGAACCGATGAAATAATGTTAAAAGTGAAAAAATTGACATATGGCATAAAAATGATTATGTGACACATCAAATGTTTGACATTATCAAGAGCAATGTCAAATTTTAGACATTGCTCTTGGCAATGTCTACAATTAATTTTAAATATATCACCCAATCATGTTATTTCTCTCTCTTTATTTTTTCTAAAAAAAAATAAAATAAATAATTGATCACATATATAACGTTAACATTGATTTATTGAATTTTTTTTATAAAATGTCAATTTCATTTCCACATAGGTTCAATTAACACTATTAAATTGGAGATGCTCTTAAGTGTTATTAGCGCTGCCAATGATAGGGGGTTGTGCCCAACATAGAATTTAGTGAAATTTAGAATCCCATAATAATCTAGGTGTCCTCAATTTGGATTTCTATGGAATACTTCAAGTTTTGTGTTCCTCAACTTGCATTTTAATGGATTCTACAAAAATACAGTGTCCTCAAACATTTTACGAATTCATGGATATCTTTTATAAGTGGATTTGAATGGATTTTCATAAAATTCTAAGGCATATTTATGAAGAAAATATTATATATAAAATCCAACTTCAACCCCTCGAAATTCGAATTCCATTTTCCTAAAAATAGTAATAATAACAACAATAATAATAATATTGATAATATAATAGAATAAAATAATAGTAATAATTATAATAATAATAATAATACATTATTATTATTATTATTATTTATTTTTATTATTGAGTGAAAAAGAATATATATATTTTTCTCCCATGTATCTATACCCACATATTATTTTATATATTCTTTTAACCTTTCAATAAACTTGTACCTTAATTATTATTTTTGTATATTATAATATTTTACTGGAAATAAGAAATTTTCTCAACATATATATATATATATATATATATATATATATATATATATATATATATATATATATATATATGGTGATTTCTTCTATTTTTCTTAGTTGATATTTATTACCATATCTTGATAGATGCATTTTTTTTAAAACAAATATGAATTATCTCTATCAATGTTATTTTTAGTTGAATAATTATTTTAGCAATAATATTTTATAAAAAAAAATCATACTTGACCATGTCAAATTACATTTATATTAATGACTTAGTTTGAATACTTGCATTTTTTATGATCAAGAAGTTATTATATTTACATAAATTCATTAATTATATGTCGATAAAATTCAACAAATTCCATTAGAATATTTTAAAATCCACACAATTCCATTGTATAAGAATCCATAAAATTCCATTAAAATCCAATAAAATTCATAATAGAATCCATAGAATTCTTTAAATCTATGAAATTCCAAATGCTTAAAAATCCTTCAAAATCTGTGTTGAGGACACCCCCTAAGTGTCATTGGCGACCGCATTTTGGATGGCTTGCAACATATACCTAAAACACACATTAAATGCATGTAAAATGGTGGTTAGGATGGCTTGGATGTTATATAGTAACATATGTGTAAGGAAAAAGAAAACATATATATACTCTCCAGTATTTCACATTATGGATGAACAAGGCTGCAGTCCAATACTAGCATGATTCCCCTCATCGCAATATAGCCGAGAAGGTTGTGATTCCTCCCGATCGTTCGCCCTCTTTTTCATCTTTATCCAACTTCTTGATGGCTATGTATTTTTCCCGTCTGGAGCTCGTAGTCGGTCAAGGGCCAATCTGTGTTGTTTATTTCCGTGAAGTCAATAAAGTCAGTGTTCGATTCCCATCCATTTTGCTGCTCTTTTTCTACTATTTGGTCGACAATAATATAGTGTACAGCGCCAGATTCCCATTGTCTTGCATCCGGAGTTGGAACTGCCCATCTCTGTAATTCGTCTCAGATTGACGAGACTTTTAGCTCTGACTGGGCAAGATGGTGTCTGTAGGAAAATTGAAGCTTTCTCAGACACTCAAATTTTCTTTCACTGTGCATGGTAGCGCATGCTGATCAGTGATCATCTGTTCCATGTAGCGTTCCATATTTCCACGTCCCCGGGATTGTTAAGAGTAAGCTGACCATCATTAGTCAACTGGATTCTCGATCCTTTTACAATATGATGATCATTCTTGGACAAAGCTATGGTTTGTTCGGGCATTTTGTCAAACCATATGGCAATGGAAGCAGAACGTTGGAGGAGACGAAAATCCAAAGGCAACAAGATATCCATTATGCTCAAGGCAAATCTGTGTGCCTGTATTTAAAAGTCATGGGATTTACTATTCAAAGGGAGACTGGAGCACCACTTGTCAAGTCTTTGCAAATTTGTTAAGATTTTTAATGTTTCCAAAATTGGAGAAGATGGTTTTGTCAAAACTAACACTTGCAACAATGGCAACCCCTTTTTTTTTGTTGGGTGTTTAATCCCGAGTAATTTCTTTAATCCCGAGTAATTTCCTTGACGTGATTTTTAATGATATATTTATGATTGTACTAGAGACTATGGTTTAGCCGACTCCTACTTAACTTGAATCTTTGAACTTGCCAAACGTTTTGACCATCTCTATGAGTGGCGGGCTGTAATTACATGAAAAGTTTACTTCAAACCTTCCAGAGAAAGAGGGACATTTCAACAAACTATCGAATTCAGAACAACCATTAGCAACTAATTTTCAAAATCAACTATTCTACAACAGAATATCAATTTATTTTTTCAGCAAAATCAGCGAGCACATTTGTAGATCACAGTTTCGAACATTGAAAGAAAGAAATGCAATTGTATAACCTCACAATGCCTCAATTAATCAGGGATGGCGTACAAACGTCAACTTATAATCAAAGTTGTAACTAAAATCCACTACACAACAATCAATTTCCCAGAGGTGCCATTCCCTGTCTGAATTGAAGGCATGGAAGAAGCTCTGACCTGACCGCGGTTGTATAATACACCACAAAACAAACCCATTTGTCTTTATCATTTTCCTGATCTTTCCATTCTATCCACTAGAAACCAGCCCATCCAGCAGGTTGGGCCTCCAACGTACTCTTGGTGCTCTTTGACTCACCAAAGCGCTGAGAATTATTCGATCCACCAGCAGCAGGGACATTTATCTTAGAACTAGCAGTGGGGACCACCTTAAATGTATCGCTGCCAAACCCCCAAGTATTGGTACCTTCGGCAGCCTGATTATTCTGCTGACCATTTTTAGATCTAACAGATTTAAGAGCAGTGTTGGTTGGTGCGGTTTGTGGCTTGGGATTATCAGCAAAAGCCTGCCACTGTTTAGAATCCGGGCTCGGAGATCCTCGGTCAAAGAAACCCTGTTGGAGTTCCCACACAGTTCCCTCAATCTTCTCATTCTGTTTTAAAGATATAAGAAAAACATGAAACAAGCAAGAGTAAGCTACCAAAAAAAAAACACAAAAAACTAAAAGCTCATTAACGGGAGAGAGAGAGAGAGAGAACAACTAGGAAGCGATGGGAACCAAAAAAAAAAAACCCAAAATGTGATTGTCTATCAAAATTGTCAAGAGATACACTATTCACTGGCTCTTATTTTTTCTCTCACCAACCACATCAAGACGCTACTAATTTTTCTAAAATACCAAAACCATTATTGCACATTTCCCCAAAAATTTCATTGTTCACCCATTCACATATTTATAACTAACAATCATATTTAATCATTATTTTTCTATTACTAAATCACATCAACTTTCCCATTACATTTTCATCTCATATCCAATCACATTTGCAAAATTCATTCATTTTCCTTTTAAAAAAAAAGATTACCACTTTCTCTAGCAAAAATATGTCCAGTTACAGCTTTAACTTTCAAAATTCCAAAAACCCCATTGACATTTGTCTCTATTTGCAAATTGCACCCTCTGTGGGGGTGGGGGGTTGAAGGATACTGGAGTATTTCGTAATTAAGCTAAAACTCAGGGGTGGTATTTGTAATTATTCAAAGTAAAACATGACGAAATAAAATGGAAAAAATAATACCGGTTGACAAGCAGGTGAATTGTTTCCAGGAGAGGATAGGTTTCTAGAAGCATCCCTGCTCGGTGATGGAGTTCTCGCAGCCAGAGCAAGCTTAAGATCTTGTAACTCTTGCCTCTGTGACCTACAAATGGCCGAGAGTTTCTCGTATTTGGAGGTTATTTCAGCTTTCTCTGCGCTGACGTGTGCAAGCTGGTCCTTGAGCTTTTCCACCTCAGCCTCCAACGTTTCTTCCTTCTCCGGTTTCTGGCGGTTATCGCCGGGACTCTGATCAGTAGAATTGAATACAGCAATAAAAGCATTATAAGTATCGTTTTGAACGGTTGGTGTGACCTCTGGTTTGGGCTGTTTTAATCTTACAGCATTGTGGTTCGAATTGTCTGGAAAAAGATTTATGTCCTTGGTCAGGCCATCAGTTGGCCGATTGGCTGATCTGCCTTGTGCATTCTTCTGAGCATGAGGAGGCTGAAAATTTTGCTCCTTTTGGGTAGTCATATGAGAAACGGGACGGACCTTCTCGTTTTCAGATGCTTTATGGTTAGTCGTATCTTCATCATATTTGGGCCTGGTTTTGTCCTCCCATCCTTCTGAGTTTTTTGCATGCTGAGTGGTCCAGAAAGCACCTAAAGGACCAGTGCTTTCGTTTGTTCTTGAATTATTTGAGGCCGATGATACATTTCGAGGTGCTTCAGACGAGGGAGGAGGAGGCGGACTTCTACGAGGCATTGGATTAGACTTGTTAGGGGGCTTTGGCGTGCCTGCAAGTAATCAGAAGAGACCATCAAAACAAAAGGAACCACAACTAATTTTTTTTTTTAAAGGGACAAATTTCAACATGAAGCGTATAAAATCTTTTTTTTTCTTCCCGAAATTACACAAATCTCTAAGTAGATGCTTTGAACTCTTCAGTTCGAATCAACTTACGGGTTGACAGATTATAAATTTCGAGTTCTTACTAAAATTACAATCTGAAAACTAATTTCAATATACCCACCTGCATGCACATCAGGACTATGCTTTAGCATTTCAGGAGGGCTATCAGGCAATGACTTCTGCATCCCATCAGGCAAAAGATCATTAACACGAAACCACACCTGCAACAAAAGGAAACAGAAAAAAACATAATCACTAAGCATACATCCAACTTCAGCCCTCATGATTGCCATGGGCGCAAAACTCTACAACTAACCTAAGTTCATGGGGATGAATGGCCAATCAAGCAAAATGCTTGCCTGCGTGATATCTGGTCTGTCATCGGGCGAAGATTGAAGTGTCTCTCTGATAAGGTCCGTCAGCAATGTATTGTATTTGGGTAAATCTGGGATGCGATAATTCCCGTTTAAAATTTGGAGCTTTGATTCACCATCGAATGCCAATTTGAAGTAGCATATGCGGAAGAGGAGACACCCGAGTGCCTGCAGACGATATCAAATATTTACCGACTTCACAAAAGATACATAACTAACTTAATGTTCTTCTTGGTCTAATCCAAATATTATAGGAACCAGTCAACTTACCCATATATCTACTTTCTCGTTTATAACTTCTCTCCGAAATAGATCCCACATCTAAGCCATGGAATGAGGGAGAAGAATCAACAGTTATTATACCATAAAAAAAGTGTAACAACAAGATCTCGATAAAAAATCCCCCATCTACCTCAGGGGCTCTATATGCAGGTGTTGTGTGTTTCCTTATATTGTCTTCCTCAATTCCCATTTCTTCAGGTCTCTCAAAGCGTTTATGGTTAGTAGAAGTGCTACCAAAATCACACAACTTCCACAACCCATCAGACCCCAGCAAAAGATTCTCAGCCTTCAAATCTCTACGTGATTCAACCCAAAATGATGAGCAAATAAGTTTGGAGGGGGGGGAAGGGGTGTTGGAATCAAGTCTCTTCAGCAGACCAAAAAACACAAAAAACAAATATCTACATTCACTAAACCAAAACATAAAGAAATTTTTTGTTCATTTTTCTCTGGGTGATGGGGCAGAAGCATCATGGTAAATTGTAAGAGTATTCTTTTCTAGACACCCTTTCCATAATATTATTTACAAACGTCAACAGCAGAAGTGAGTAGTAACACCTAAAAAATGTCTATATATACAAACAGAAGTATAACATGTGACCATCTAAAGAAAGTCTATAGGTGACACTAATTGTGATAAAGTGAATAACCATTTTACCAAACAAGAGACGATGTGAAAATCAATTACCGGTGAGCAATAGGTGGTGTCTGGCAGTGCATTGCAAATACGGCATTGCACACATCCCTGAAAATTGCTAAGACCTGCTTCTCCTCAAAGAACCCAGCTCCTCTGTTCTCCAGAACATTAACCAAGGACTTCTCGCAGTATTCCATGAGAAGGAAAGCCTCTTTAGTACGACCCATATCAAAGATAGCATGGGCATGCAGAGTGACAACATTAGGATGCCCTTTAAGAGTTTTCATAACTGAAATTTCCTTCATCACCAGTTCCTGTGACTCTTCATCATTACATATCATGTGCTTTAATGCATACTGCTTGGAGCCATGTAATGCGTCTCTAGCTGAGTAAACACACGAGAATCCGCCCTCTGCAATGGGATTTCGAATCTGAACTTTGAAACTGCCAATGTCAATGACGCGGCCTTCAAGCCCAGTTTGTTCCTTGTGCATGAAGGGTTTGAATCTCCACATGGTCAGTGGCGATTCTTTACAAAAATGAACCACTACAAATGTGATATAATTGCAAAGTTAGCATATGCAATTTATATTTTATAGTGCCAAAGGAAATTACAACCATTTGAATAGAGACAAGATTTCAGTAATAATCAGACTAAAACTAAACAATAATTGCATCTCCCAAGTTCTACATATTCAGCAGCAACTGTGGGTAATGCTTAGTCCTTACCTTACTAAAGGCAGCACTTAGAAACCTAACCATCTGGTATACATCTCCAATTTATTGAATGAGTGATTCGAATTATAGTGAAGGGTAACTGAAGGAAATCATAATTAAATTGTGAAAAGCAGGGCATATGCAAAGATAAGTGAGGGATTTATGACAACCAAAAATAAATTAAATTAAGAATTTAAAATGACGAGGGGAGAGTGTAGAAAACAGACCATGAACAGAACTAAGGCTCTATATGCCTGCTGCTAAACATAAGAAAGCTCATTTTGGTCTAATGAGGATTCTCTAGATAAAGATCGGGCCACGCTGTGTACTTTCTTTATAAAATTTTGTGTAACTGAGTGACTTCTCAGGTTTAGCTAGAAATATTTAATCCTCTCTAACAGTTAAACTTTTAGATCTTACAGCCATTCAATAGTACAGAGCTAGACGAAGTAAAAAAGTTCCAAAGTTCAAATACACAGCTTTGAGACGACGCTGTCATTTAACACATCTCACTCTACTATAGTGGAAATCACCAATTCTACTACTGTTCCAATAAAGTGTTGTTGTCTTTTTTGTGTTTTTTTTTTTGTAAGGACTTTCACAATAAAAAGCAAAATACTAACATTGAAATCAAATTAATCAACACCACCATACCATGACCGATCAGTAATAGTCAAAATTGCATTCAACACATCTAAACAAATTTCCCACACCAAGACCAAGCTGTATAAACATTAGCATTCATAAATACGCAGATCTAAACAAATACCATATAAGAAAACGTAAAACACGGATCTACGCATAGATAATTCTAAACAAAACAAAGTAGATTCTAACACCAGAACTCAAACTTTCTTATTCCGAAATACAAGGCAAAGGACGGCGATATAGGTACATTTCTACTGATGGCGGCTAAATCTAAGGTGACGGCAGCGAAATATATTAAAGGCAGCAGAAGCGAAGGATGATGATACTGAGCGATATCCAGCTGTATAAATACTGAAATACTAAAATTGCAGATAAAATAAGCAGTGAATAAATAAATCCGCAGATCTTCAGCTGCAATTCAACTGATCGAAAATATCATCACACTAAATGCTCGAAATCTTATCGTAATGAGAGATTGACGTTACCTTGGATTAGCGAACTCGATCTGAAATCCAAGTCCAATCGATCGGATGAGATCTGGGGAATGAGATTGGATTTAGAGAATTGAGAAGGAGAGAAAGTTATTTGCGAGTGAAAACGAGTATAAAAATGGGTTGGGGTATTCTTTTTGTGTGTATATAACGTGGGTGGGATTGTGGATGGGACCCAGTGGGATAAAGAGGCGCGTTAATTACGTTAGCGTTTTGTGTGGTTTTTTGCTTTCGGCTTGTCACGTTTGGTTGAACTTCAATGATTCGCGCTTTTTGTACTGTTTTGTTCTGCCTGCGTGGTAGAGAAGTTTATCTATTTCATTATTAGATAATAATAATAATAATAATAATAATTCCGATTTAAATCTAATCATGAGTGTGCCTAATCCACATTAGAATGTTCTTGTGAAATATAGGAAAACATTACATCCAATTTACCATCTCTGCATTGCAACTCATTGTATTTAAAAATTGAGATTATCAAATAGTTACGATTATATAAAAAATGATACATTGAATGTACCATAAAACTTCTCTACAACATATATTGAGATGGTGCAAATTTTTTAATATAAAAAAATTTAGAAAAACACAATTATTTTTTATTTTTATATGTTGAGATTCGTTTTATTTAATGATAAATTGATAGAGGTTAGTATATTTAAGTATACAGTGTTAACTTTCCTCGTGCATATGTTAGAATACATGATAAGTTATTTTAGATATGTTGGATTTTGGCTATACATTTGATTCCTTCTTTCGTATTTCTTAAGATTCTTTCCTTTAAAAAAATTAGAAAAGTAGGTGGAGATATAAGTTAAAAAGAAAACCATGCTACCAGTTTCTCCATCTTACGATCAACATTTATGCCTCGAAATATTTTTTATTCCTTTTATCTATTGATATATACAATAATTTTCGATATTTCTCTCTAAATTTTATTTCTAGCAGAATATTCTTTTTAAATTCTATCGACGTTAGTCGGATAAAATGCAAGAATCTTATAGTTTGGAGGTAAAGTGCAAAAAATTTAGGGGCCAAATTAAATAATATAAATATTGAGTTTTTGTCTTAAAATTTTATATTTGAAAAAGATATAGAATTTTTAACCTATACACACATACACACACAAAGTTATTAATACAATTACAATTAAAAAAAACTCATAAATTTCAATTAATATTTATAATTTTCTAAATATAAATGTTGTCATTATATTTTTTATATTATTAAATATGAAATACACGACTATGTATTATGTCATTTATTAGGCTAAATAATATAATAATATATTATTATGTATTATGATTGAACAAAATAAAATAAATGTGTATTTCGTATATGCATTATAATATTATGATACGAAAAATAAAATTATCTTCGATATTATTATTTATATAAAAAGTATGATAAAATACTATATTAATCACGAGTATATTTTTATATAAGATTGTATCACCATATTACATAAAGAAAAAGTGAAAAAAAATAGTTTTAATATTTGCGTCCAAGTGCAATTATAATTATATTATAAGATAATTTTTATTTAACTATATTACTAATTACAATGGTATCATTTCAAAATTTTATATATATATATATATATATATATATATATATATATATTCTATTTTTTTAATAAAAATAATACTTTTACATAAAATTCAATATTAAAATCTATATATATATATATAAAAAAGCTAGTGTTTCTAAAAATATTTCTTAAAGTTTTCCCGCCCATTTTACTTACTATTTGTATTATACATATTTATTATTTATATAATTATTTATGTAAATATTCATTTAAAGATTATGATTTATTTAAAGAAAATATTAAATATATAGAAGAATTAGGTATACTTATAAATAAAATTTGAGAAAAATAAAAATAATATAATTTTTTTTGAAGAAAATAAAAAATATAAAAAATTATTTAAAATAAATATATAAATATATATATGTAAATAATTAGTTAATAAATTTTAAAAACCCAAAAAAGCAAAATTAAAGCATAAGTATTTTCAAATAGGGTAAAATAAAATTAAAAATATTAATAAAAATATATAGAAAAAAATATAAGAACTTATAATTGAACTATAAATATTTATTTAATAAATATGAAAAAAAATTCAATAATCAAATAAAATTAAAGAAAAAATTCATTAAAAAAAATTTAAATTAACTCAAAAAATCATAATTAGATTCTATAAAATTATTAAATAAATCTAAAAATAAAAAAGAGAATTGATAAAAATATATAATAATAATAATAATAATATAAATTATAAAAATATTATGTGTGTGTGTATATATACGAAATCTAAAAAATGAAATATAAATATAAAATATAATCTATAAATAAATCTAAATATTAGTTTATAAATCTGCAAAACCCGAAAAAGTAAATCAAAATATAAATATGTCAAATGATATCAAATAAATTTATTTTATTATAAATAAAATATAAGAACTTATAATTAAATTACAAATATTTATTTAATAAATACAAAAAATTAAAACTAAACCAAAAAATTGCTAATATTATAAGATTAAATATGAATCCATAGCTACAAAAAAAGTACCATTAAATTATAAAAAATTATTAACTAAATGTAAAATTAAAAAAAATCAAAAATCACAAGAAATATAATATAATATAAATAAAATTGAAAAAAAATGAATAACAAAAATATAAAAATTTATAATTTGATTTTAAGAAATTATTTAATAATTTGTTAACTAAAATAAAAGATAGTATGAGTACAACCACTTGATGCAACGAAGACAAAAACAAAAACAAAATTTATAATCGGTAAAAAGAACTTGTTTTTTATTCCATAATATTATTTGTTGACCAGACTAGGTGATACGAGGACAAACCTAATAGCGTCATATCTTTCAGTTTTCTATATGTGAATCAAGTAAAACTCGAATGACCAAAACTTGACAATGACACTTTTTTCTTTTCCTTTCATTTTCCTAAAAAAAATTAAAAATTTATATTATGAACATAAATGAAAGGTAAATAATTTTATACAATTATTTGATTAAAATTTGAAATTAAAATTATATGTGGGTAGAACCAAAGATTGATTATATAATCGCATAATATAAAGAATTCAATACATTATTTTAAAATTTTTAACTAAATAATTATTTGTGAATATTTGTATATTCGTAATTTGTGACTAATTACTATAGTTTTAAGTATTTAACGTTAGAAATCCACACATAAATGATTTATTACTCTTGGTATTACTTTCGTATAACTTAAATCTATATATAAACTTTAATTTATTTATCGGGTTCATCAACGGACTCGATGACTTGGTGGTTAAATTACTCAGTGGCTATCCCGAGTCAATTATCGGACTGATTTAAAAAAAAAACTATAATAAAATAGAATACAAAGTCCCTTAATTTGAATTTTAATACGATACCTCATTTATTTGGTATTTCATTTTTTATTTTTTTAGTATTTTATATATTTTTAAAAATATTTATATTTTTTTTATTTGCTAGATTCAGGAGATAGTTTTTTATAATACAACATTAATTAAGTATATTACTTTCTGTTTTAAGATATTTTAAAATTTACTTTATTATATTTTATAACTTTTTGATATTTGTTATTGTTTTATTATCAACTTTCAATAGATAAAGAAAATATTTAAAATTAACTTTTATATATTTATTTGATTTACTTTATCACTATCTCCAATTTATTCTTTCAACGTCTTCAAAATAAATATTTAGAAATTAATGATAATTTATTATATTTTTATATGATTTCAAAATAATTTCATATATATATTATTATATTATTTATATTTTATTTTATTTTAGAAATTATTAAGAACTATTTAGAATTAAAACATATATGTTATATTTATTTAACTAAATTCATATATTTCTGATTATTTATTATTTATATTATTTTAAGTGTGATTTGTTACTTTTAGGATTTAATTAATGATTATTCAGGATTTAAATTATTTTTAATTTTATTCTATAGAATTATTGTGAAATAAGATTTATTGTATATTATTTAAACTATTACTATCTTCATGATATTTTTTACTTTTAAATCATTTGATAAATATTTGTATATAAAATATATTTCTTATATATATTTAGCATATCTCATATTCTTTTATGATTTATTTTATTTTTTATAATATTTCTTTGTTTTTTCTTATTATTAAATAATTATTTAGAATTCATAAAATATTATAATTCAATTTTAAAATACTTTATGATTTATTTTATATTATTTATAATATATATGGTTTTTGTGACTTTTTTTAATTTTAATTTAATTAATATATATTAATAATTAAATATAAATTTTTGTATTTATTTAGTTGATTCTATATTCTTTTTCAAATTTATACTACAAGAATTATATTTTTATTAGTTAAAGGTTTATTTGATAATTTTATAATTATGATGATATAAATTATTTAAAATAAAATGTACAACAAAGTACGACTAAAGTAAAACTAGATTATTCGGTTGTACTTAAAGTTGTACTCAAACAGGTTGATGTGATTGAATCATAACATAATCTATTGATAAACTTTGAGGTACATGTTGACAAACAAGTACAACGGATACCGATAATTTGAAAAACCTAAATTTATTATAAGATCTTCACTTTGTCTTTGATTACAAAGACTAAATAAGGAGCTGGACTCAATGATTTGTAACAAAAGTGACTAATATGATTGTTTCACAACTAACTAAATGCGAGAGCTTGAAACAATTGACATGTGATGATAACAAGTCAAACTATAATTTGACATATAATGTAGTCTGCAAAAAGTTGTTTAACAATATATAAATGTGGTGTTATTTACCTTTAATTTGTTTTAGGGCGCGGATATACGCACCCCATCTATTTAAGAGTTCATCCTAATAAAAAAATCAAAAAAATGCTA
>BMAC01000672.1:346337-358445 GCA_014905375.1 Phtheirospermum japonicum
TATCTCATGGAGTCACTCATCCAAATTTATCCGAAGTAAAGCCAAAATAGTTGTGGTGTTAACGTGATAAGTACCATAAAAGAAGATGCATGTTGAGTAGTATGGTAGTTTAAATCATTATAGTACAACTCTCACAAGTGAGCAACAAGCTCACGTCTTGTGCACACTTAAGCCCATGTATGCAGGATATTGGACCACATCTCACCAAACACACAATCTTTTATGTGTGTGTGTGGGGGGGAGGGGGGGGGGGGTTATGATCGTACTGTGAGAAAATTGTTGTAATTTTCGCAGTCATCCAAAAATCGATGAGATCTTCTATTTAAAATGATATTTATCTCATAGTTCACCCCACGGTGATGGTAATATTGGAATTCGTAGAGACGAACACTATGCTCGTGCAGTGGAAGTTTTAAAATTTCTATTAACAGATATCTTAACGATATATTTATATAATAAATAATCAAGAGAAAGCATGAAAATCTTACAGTATTCAACCACTAAGGTATCCACATAATTAATTCTCCAACTGCAAGGAATCCGGGGGGGGGGGGGGGGGGTTATGATCGTACTGTGAGAAAATTGTTGTAATTTGCAGTCATCCAAAATCGAATGAGATCTTCTATTTAAAATGATATTTATCTCATAGTTCACCCCACAGTGATGGTAATATTGGAATTCGTAGAGACGAACACTATGCTCGTGCAGTGGAAGTTTTAAAATTTCTTAGATTCAACATATTTATATAATAAATAATCAAGAGAAAGCATGAAAATCTTACAGTATTCAACACTAAGGTATCCACATAATTAATTCTCCAACTGCAAGATCCAACTTCAGTGTATTGCTATCGTGAAGAAAGTTAGGAAATCTCACAAAAGCTCAAGAACTCTCAATCTCAAAATCAAGAGGATTTGTTATGATATTTTCTAAAAACTCTCTTGTCAACTTATGACTTTATGTAATATTTATACTAGGTACATAAGAGAACCCTAATCCTAAAAAGGATTAGACTGTCCAAGACATGGGCTCAAAATAGTTTTGGCCCAAGTACTTTTATTAATATAACATATATAATTAAATCCAAATTAATTAAATAATTTCTATCAAATAGAAATAAACATCATAATTATTAATCAATTAAATATTACAATCTCAAATTGAATATTTATTACTTTCTCGATACACTCTTAGTCAGAAAAGTAATCGCATATAGTGTGACCCTATAGGCCTTTACATATGACATCAATCCAATAATGATCCAAACAAAACTGCGAGACGGCTTAGTTGGATGAACTCAATATATAAAGAGCATTCACTTGAACTCAGCGAATTATAACCTTTATACAAAACTTTGGTGAAATTCCTTTCATTCTTAATCACTCAATTAAGCATAAGATTTATCCAAGTGTCTATCTCAATGGCTTAACCAATTTATCTCATCTTTATTAGTCGACAACTAAACCATACTCAACTACTCTATTGAATATGTCTTTTGCATTGGTCAATAACTTTAGTCGACCTAATATAGAGATTATGAATGATCTCTTTCGAAATTCCAATTGAGGAATGAGTTCTTTTTTGGCTCAACTACCACTTCCATTTACATCATGATGTATCCAACACAAGTCATATCTACCCCGAAAATGAGTGCAAGCATTGGTCATGGTCAAAGTACATCACTCAAAAAATAAGGTGTGTATTGACCTCAAGTAAAAGGATTATTACACGCTATACAGTGATAAGTTTATAAACATACAATAAATAACTTATCAGTAGGGTTTACCAATACTCTCTAAAGTATCCATGTGTCCATCACGAATAACTATTATTCGTACACGTGAGACTAACTGCATTATCTAAGAATGTGATGCAGACCACATGCCGACATATATTATATTATCAATATCTCAATTTTCATAATCACTAGTTGGAGCTATTTTAATAGTAATGTTCTATCACTGACATCTCACCATATCAATAACAAAATTAACTCACTGGAACATTTATACGAATAATTGTAAAACAATCAAAATAATAATTCAATAAATGCAATGTCATATATAAAACGACACATATAATAATTGTGTCAAGTATAATGTATTTAAATATGATTGTCTCTAGAACATTTATACTTTCAGGTAAAACGTGTAAAAATTACATATGAGTTTTCAATAATGAATTATATGTTTTAATAGAGTAGTATGTCACGAGATAAAACTGTGGCAACAAAATTTCTCTTGTTCGACCCTAATCTCGATTAGAATTCGAGTTAGGTAGCTTCTCTCACGGTCGATTAGTTTGACTGTGCACAAGAAGAAAGGAATATGATATAATATATATAACTCGTAAAGTTATAGGATTTGATGTGAACAATATGTTGGGGTAACAAGGATTTTAGCATGTCGGAATATACTAAACATAAAACTCTTATTGATCAGAGAAACTTCTTGATGATTTATTGCATATGCCAAAGCCTCTATTTACAGGACTCTAGGGCCGACTCAAAAATCAGATTCCCATATTTTAGAGAGTTCTAAAGCAACAAGGAAGTAAAAGAAACAAGAAAATGGGATTAATTCGTAAGGAAATTCTTATATAAGGTAGGTCTTGACTTAAAGACCCTTAAGGTCGGTTAAATTCAGTTAGGGTTTGCTTACTTCCTTTGGGGGCCGCCCGCCATTGGCCCACAACTGCTTTCCGGCTCTACATGCGCACTGCACTATGATCTTGACCAGCTCATCTGCGAACCTGGGCTTTGCGCAACACGCTCGCTTGTCGTCTAATTCCACCTATGCGTTGCTCTAGCTTCACGCACTACAAGAAAAATTGAAAATTAGAGACGGATTTTTAGAGGCATATTTTTCCGTTGCTAATAGAGACAGATTAGCAACGGAATAGCAACCAATATTTTCAATAATTTTTAAAATTATTATTTTTAATTAATTTAGAAACGGAATTAATATCTGTCTCTAATTAGCAACGGAAGTATGGTCAGTCTCTAGTTAGCAACGGAATAGCAACCGATAAATCAGTTGGTAATTTTTTTCCCACTTTTTTTTTATCAGTTTTAGCAACGGAATAGAAATCCGTCTCTAAATATTTTCCCATTTTATTTTTTATTTATCAGTTTTAGCAACGGAATAGAAATCCGTCTAAATATCTTCCCTTTTTTTAATTTATCAATTTTAGCGACGGAAATCCCTCTCTAATTCATCAGTTTTAGCGACGGAAGAGAGATATATGTCTCTAATTTTTTCACTAACTTTAAACCCAAAGACCCAGCGATGGAAATAAACTCAATTACGATAATAAAAAAAATCCTACCTCCATCGAGACCATCGAAATGGTCGATTTCTCAAGCCTGAATGCGATGAAGAACTGAAAAATCTACCTTACAAAGAGTACCGCAGGCTCAAGCGTCAGAATTTGCGGAAGTCGCTTAGAAATTGCATCTGGAGTTGCACTCCTAGCCCCCTAGGGCTCTGAATGAAAAATTTGACGGTGAGATGGATGAGGTTCTTGAAGTCGAAGAAGAAAAGCAGATTAGGGTTTCAAGGTCGGATGCGAAAAAAAATCACCGGAGAGTGATTCTGAGTAGGTGTCTGAATCTGAATTAGATGATTTTAGGTCTAAGAAGGGTAGAAATTGCAACGACATATCGGGCAGGATACGGGTCCTTCGCATGACCTGTTTGGTGGACGGGCGGGTGAGYGAGGTGTGATTGATTCTTCTCGCGTGTTGTTGCTGTTGCTGCTGTGTTTGGTATTCGAATTTGTGCCTTTTTTTTTTTTAAATTATAATTTTTCATATTTGGCGACGTATTGATATGACATGTTTCCTGTGTTAGAAGCATTAAATAAAGGATGATAGTCAGGTTTGAGTGTTGGGATTTTGGAATTTTCAATTTGATGCAAAGCAGTTATGTTGTTGAATATGGTCTTATTGTAATGACTTCTAGTTGTTTTGAGATACATGCCAATATAAAATTTCAAAATACCGAATATTAGAATATGGAACTTTGTTGGTAGTAATTTTGCTTTGACTAGACGTGTTTAATCAAAATATTATTTTTCTATCTTTGGAAATGATGGCAAATAAACTTGGAAATAAATTTGTTTTGCGATGGATTTAGGACAAGTGAACAAGAAATGGTTTTGTTGCATAACTTAGATGGCATAATATGCATATAAGATATGTTCTAGTGAGATTGGTTGCGATGTGGCTCTGCAGCTGAATAAATGTTTTATACCGATTATAAAGGAGTTTCTGGTTATGTGAATGGCAAGAACTTTGTGGAGGCCGTGGATTTATTTTAGCACGTAGATGAGCATTGTGATATGTGTATCAAAGGCATTATTTTGAAGAACTTGATGAAATTGGTCAGCATAAAAATCTCTGTGACTTAATGTAGAACAATGTGTGAAATTTTCACAAGCAATCATACATAGGTTGAAAGTTTCTCTATAAGAAAATTTACAAAAAATACTTACAAACAACTGCACAATCTCTGTATTGTTTTTTTCTTGCAGATAATGAGCAAGGTGCCCGACAATGATCCTGTAATGGGTGGGCCAGACGAAGGGAGATTGGATTTCACCAGTGTTGACATTCGCATTCCAATGTTTGCCTACGTCTCACGTGAGAAGCAGAAATCTTACGACCACAACAAAAAAGCCGGCGCCATGAATGCTCAGGTGAGGGCATCGGCAATATTATCAAACAGACTGTTCATTCTGAATTTGGAATGTGACCATTATATCTACAACTCTAAGGCTTTGAAAGAAGGTATATTCTGAATTTATTTTACTTTTGGAAAATACTTTAATTATTCTTTATTTGTGATATGAAATGTTTACATTGAAACTTACCTTGCTTACACTTTTGTTTGATTACTTCATAAGATAGTTTAGTTCTTATGTAATGTAATTTTTATTTTTACATTTTTTGCACATATCTAAATGAATGAGAATTTTCCATTTAAATTCTAAGATAATTTCGTATTCAACAAAACATGTATTTATGTAGATATATTATATCAATATTGTTATTCTATTTCATCATTACTGCAAATTAATATTTCAGCTTAATTAATCATTGGTTATTGATTGTTTTATCATTGGTGGTTGATAAGAAGTAGAAAGAAATTGAGAGACGAGCAAGTTTTGTAAAAATGGTGGCGAGGACTCTACAACCTTCTTTAATGGTGCTGCCGCTGCCAACCAGATATAGTTTATGTGAGTATTTAATTTCGTGATTTGAAATTATTTTGAGTTTTTTTGGTTAGTTCTTGATTTGGTTTTGGCTAGCCAAGTCTTAAAAACAAGAATTTAATTCAGAATGAATTAAAAAAAGAAAAATGAAAAAACATTGGGTTTTTTGACATTTCCATGAGATTTTAGGTACAAAAATCATATTCTTTGGTGTGTTAAGCAACAACCTGATTACTCGAGCCACTACGATATATACTCTGTAATTTAACAATGAGAGAAGAAGGAACATGTCTTAAGGTATACTTTGAAAAAAAGAGAGCTTTAATTGCTTCATATTATTTTATTTTATTTGTGAAGAACATTTATATATGTCTAGACTTTTTTTTTAATTTGCAGACCTCGTGGCCAAAAGTGATGGTCAAGAAATGGCTGAACATGAAAAGTGGTATTGATGACTTTCAGTCAAATTATAATGCAAAAGGTTGGTTTAATTTTAAGTTCCTATTGTTCTTATATATATATATATATATATATGGTAATTATATATCAATTAAATTTATTCGTGTATTCAGCTTGTTTTCAGAGGTTGAGGAAGAGTTGCTCGGACAATGGGCAGTCTGTAACCATGACATTTCCTCCAACAAGATTTGGCTTGTCGTTTTGCATTTTGGATGTTGCCCTTTGATAGGATATTATCATTTTATCTTTTGGCATTATAGATGTGGCTTTTCATTTGACATTATTTTTGTTTGTCATTTTGTATTTTGGATATGTTGTGACTTTTCCGTTTGATAATACTTTAATTGTCATTTTGTATTTCTGAATTGAGTTAAATTTGAGGTATTTTCTAGTTTATTTGGTCATTTAGTATTTGTTTAAAAATATATTTAGTATTTGTTTAAAAAATATTTGGTTACAGGGAAAGATGTAAAATATTAAAAAGATTTGTTTTCGACACATTAAAATTAGCAACGGATAATCAATTCTGTTGCTAAAAATGGGGTTTCTAATTTAGCAACGGATTTATTCCGTTGCTAAATAGCCAAATTAGAAACAGAATTTCCATCGCTATTTAGCAACGGACTTATTCTATTGCTAAAAATTCATATTAGAGACAGATATTTTCGTCTCTATTTAGCAATGGATTTATTTTTGTTGCTAAATAGCAACGAATTAGAGACGAATATTTCTGTCTCTATTTAGCAACGAAATCATTCTGTTGCTAATTTTAGCAACAGACATTATTTTCGTTGCTAATATTTAGCGACGAGCATTTTAACAACGGATTTGGTCGGTTGCTAATCCGTTGCTATTTTTATTTAGCAACGGAAATAACTTATTAGCAACGGAAAAATACGTCTCTAATTTCCAATTTTCTTGTAGTGACGTGTCCCATCTCGCATATTTAGAGCCTCCTGGCCATGCAACATGTAGGCCTTACAACCTTGCCCTACCTCCGAATCGCACGCGCTAGCTGCAACGGTCTCGTGCACACCTGCTGAGGTTGTCTAGTGTGTTCTGCTTGAAAGTATAAATGTTCTAGAGACAATCAAATTTAAAGATATTATACTTGATCACAATTATTATATATATGGCAATGCATTTATTGAGTTATTATTTTGATTGTTTATAATTATTCATGTAAATGTTCCCGTGGAGTTAATGTTATCATTGATATGGTGAGATGTCAGTGATAAAACATTACTCTTAAAATAACCTCGACTAATGATTATCAAGATTGAGATATTGATAATAAAATATATGCCGGCGTGTGGTCTGCATCACATTCTTAGAGAATGCAGTTAGTCTCACGACTACGAATAATAGTTATGGATACTTTAGAGAGTAATGGTAAACCCTACTAATAAGTTATTTATTGTGTGTCTATAAACTTATCAATGTATAAAGTGTGTGATAATCCTTTGACTCGAGGTCAATACGCACCTTGTTTACTGAGTGATGTACTTTGACCATGACCAATGCTTGCACTCCTTTTTGGGGTAGATATGGCTTGTGTTGGGTGCATTATGATGTAAATGAAGGTGGTAGTTGAGCTAAGAAAGAATCCATTCCTCGATTYGAATTTCGAGAGAGATCACTCATAATCTCTATATTAGATCGACTAAAATCATTGGCTAATGCAAGAGACATATTCAATATAGTAATTGATTATGGTCTAGTTGTCGACTAATAAAGATGAGATAAATTGATTAAACCATTGAGATAGACACTTGGATAAATCTTAAGTTTAATCGAGTGATTCGGAGTTAAAGGAATTTCACAAAAGTTTTGTATAAATGTTATAATTCGCTAAGTTCAAGTGAATGTCCTTTATATATTGAGTTCGTCCAACTAAGCCGTCTAGGAATTTTGTTTGGATCATCATTAGATTGATGTCATATATAAAATCCTATAGGGTCACACTATATGCGATTACTTTTCCGACTTAAAAGTGTATCAAGAAAGTAATAAATATTCAGTTTGAAATTATAATAATTAATTTTTAATAATTATGATGTTAATTTATATTTGATAGAAATGATTAAATTAAATTGGATTTGAATTTAATTATCTATGTTATATTAATAAAGGTACTTGGGCCAAAACTGTTTTGGGCTCATGTTATGGACAGTCCAACCCTTTTTAGGATTATGGTTCTCTTATTTACCTAGTATAAATATAATATAAAACCATAAGTTGACTAGAGAGAGACAGAGAGTTTTTAGAAAATATCGTAACAATCATGATTTTGAGATTTTAAAAGACATTATAAATGCATAAATAATAGTTGAAACCTAATCAAACAAACCCCAAAATGTGCATAAAAACCGTATTTGTCAATAATTCCATGTATATTAACATGAATTTGTTCTAAGAATAATGGTGATTCATTTTCAACTTTAGTTGATGATAGTATAATTATCAATTCTCCTTGAGAACAAACAACACAAGATAGTTCCTTGTTTAAAAATCTTTTGATTTCTTAATGGATGACCATTGAAATTCTCAATATTATTTTGCATCGTGATTAAAATGGGATGTCCTAACCAATCATGCCAAACTTTAAACTTATCAGTAAGCTTCGAGTTTACAGTGGCACATGTTTCAATAACATTGATATTAGTGTGGTATAATTCGGATGATAAGGTTGATAATTTTTATAATACACACTTCCTTCTTGATGTGATCGAGGTAATGCAAAGATATTCAAAATTTTCTTCATTCATGGTTTCAAGATGATATCCATTCGTACGATTATCTTTAAAATTAATAAGTTTCTTGGGATTTAGGAGAGGAAAATGCATCTCTTACTGTGAATATTGTTCCTCCAGACATTAAAATTTTTGTCTCCCCATGCCCTTCAATTATTTTTGCACTACCAGAGATTGTATTGGCGCTTGTTTCATCGATTCTCAGGTAAGAAAAATATCTTATCCTTAAGTATGATATGTGTTGTATCACTATCAACGAGACATAAATCACCATCTTGAATTTTGGGTTGATGCATATTCATGATCTATTTTAAATAAGAGAGAACGGATGTAAATAAATAATTGTGGATCATTATAAAAACACATTAAGAAATACTTATAATATTATTCCATCAAACTATTCCAATCAATAAAATGCAAGCATACATCACTCATACATAAGAAAATATCACAACACAATCATAAATCACTCGTGCATAAGGGAATTACAAATCACACTCATAAAAAAATAATCACATGTATATAAGAAAATCACATACTACACTCATAAAATTATAAATCACACTCGCATAATAAAATGACATACCACACTCATAAATCATAAACCATCAACACTCGTAAAATAATAATAATAGTTTCCTCTTTAGATTTACCAATCATATCGACTATATCCAATTAGGTTATATCATTGATCAAACCATAAGAGATGTTATTAGAATCACTTGTAGCAAAGCTTGCCTCAATATTGTTTCTCTTTCCTTTCTCTTGATGGATATTAACAAAGTACTTTGGTGTGTGGCATATATGCGACCAATGACCCAACATACCACACCTATAACAAGTACCTTCCTTTTGACTTTGCTTATTTTCTTTAGTTCTTGCCCTTTATCTGTCTTATTGTGATAACATAGTTGAAAATCTTTTAGTCTTTCTCACCCATAACCACGTCAACGACTCATATTGTGACATCAACCACGTTCGTTGCTATAGCTACCTAACATTGCACTTGCTTCAGTTACCGGAGCTGAGCTAGTGGGACGAGACTCATGACTTTTCATTAATAACTTGTTATTTTGTTCAACCAACAAAAGACAGGAAACTAGTTTAGAATACTTCTTGAATCCTCGCTCATGATATTGCTGTTGCAGGATTACTTTAGAAGCATGAAATGTGGAGAATATTTTTTAAGCATATCAGAATTAGTGATATTATCCCCATATAATTTAAATTTTGAACTAATTCAAAACATGGACGCATTATATTCATTAACTGATTTAAAATCTTGAAATCGAAATGTTACCACTCATACCGAGCTTTCAGAAGGATGATCATTTTTTGTTGGTCATATCGTTCTTTTAATGATTTTCAAAGGTCTGTAGGATCTTTGATCGCGAGGTATTCAATTTCAAACCCTCATGGAGGTGGTGGTAAAGGAAAAGCATAACATTTGCCTTATCCCGAGTGTATATTTCTTTTGTTTCATTTATTGTATCGCCAAAACCTTTGGCATTAAAGTGGATATCAACATCTTGTATTCACGATAAGTAATTCTTTCCACCGATATCAAGTGCCTCAAATTCAAGTTTGACAAGGTTTGACATTGTAAATAACTATATAAAAAATGCACACATGATTAATATTTCGATACTAACGAGATTTTTATTTAAAGTATAAAGATGTGCATACATAACAATTAATACATGTTGATATCTATCGAAAACGCTAGCATAAAATAAATAAAACAAAGACCAAAAATATGGAGCCAGAAATTGCATGAACCATAATTTATGCTGAAGGTAAATATGGTAATTGCGATATTCAATATAATGATGATTATAATAAACATTTGTTCAAACATTTTGAGAACTTTAAGTGTTGATAATTTACAGGGAGTTGAGAGAATATGAGGTAATTGTTAAATGAAATTTGAGTGTATTCATTGAATGAAAGTTACAATTACTAGCCGTTGGAAGAGAAGAATGTGATGTGATTTTTTATTATTATCATAATTATGTTTGTTTGTATTATGTAGTAAAATTTATTTATTTTCACGCCACGCTATCAGTAAACATTTAGAGCGGGTGTTTGAAAATAGATGCCAAGTCTATCAAATAAATATATTCACCCCATAATACTCAGTAACTTTTCAAGTGGGTGTTTAAAATTAAGTAGCAAAATGAACGAATAAAAATTATTCACGTCACACACAAAAAAATTATTCACGCCACAATACTTGGTAAACTTTTAAAGTGGGTGTTTCGAAATTAAGTAGTAAATAAAAATAATATTTTCTGTAATCTCGTCAAATATTATAGATGGTGGCAGAGCTTCCTTATCTATAATCATGGTGATATATGAAATTAAAATAATATATAAATTAATATAAAATAAATATATTTGTATGAATTCTTACTGTTGAATATACGGAGAGTTTTAGAGTATTTATGATGATAACATAAATATAAATAATTACTTATTTATGATTTAATTAATAATATTTTTGGACACCGAATATATAAAGAGAAATAAGATGAAGTAAAACTATGAACAATGATAATTTAGCAAAGGAAAATAGAATTGCTCTTGTATTTCCATTTTATTCCAATTTCAAGATATTTATATATATACAAGATATTATCATGAATAATTTAATGAATCACTATTAATATTTACTACACTTTGTGAATATTTACTTATTTATTGTACTATGTAAGTCCACCATATTTATAACAAAAATCAAATTATTTGGCAAAATGAAGGCCGTGAACCCAGAAGCCCGGATCAAACCTCACCCGTGAATAGATCTGGGCTTTATAACAAAAACTTAGGCAAACTGGGCTCAAATCTAATCCCTTACCAACATGACCACCCAATGAGTAAGGCTAGCCCACCCCACAAGTCATATCAATCCACTCCTCACGCAAAGGACTTGGTATATACAGCTTAGGCCATCTCTAAGCAGTATACACTATTTGAGTGTAGAATTTGCATTAAATAGTGCAGAATTTAAATAACAATTCTAGTAATTTGTACTAAATTTTACGCCATTCTATTAGGCAATTTATTAGGTGGACCTGGGTGCACCTTGCTAGATGCACTCTGTTTTACGTGATGATATCGGATAGTTATATGTGATGATATCTGACAGTTATACGTGATGATATATGGTAGTTATACGTGATGATATGTGTCAAAGATTTAGAGTTTAGGGTTTAATTTTTCATTTTAGAGTTTAGTTTTACATTTTAGAGTTTAGTTTTTCATTTTTAGGGTTTAATATTTCATTTTAAGGTTTAGTTTTTTTTTTAATTTAATTTTCCATTTTATTTCTATCATTCTGCCAGTTATATGTGATGATATGTGTCAGTTATATGTGATGATATGTGTTAGTTATATTTGATGATATGTGTCAGTTATATGTGATGATATGCGATAGAAATTTAGGATTTAGAGTTTAATATTCAATTTCAGGGTTTAGTTTTTTATTTTAGGGATTAATTTTTTATTTTTAGGGTTTAATTTATTGTTTTAGGTTTATTTTTTTAATTTTAGGATTTTAAATTTTAGATTTAGAATTTCAATTACTTGTGATGATATGTACCAGTTATATGTGATGATATGTATCTGTTATATGTGATGATATGTACCAGTTATATTACGATGATAAATTAAATTACAGGTGC
>BMAC01000672.1:358470-381165 GCA_014905375.1 Phtheirospermum japonicum
AGATCATATATTTTGTTCTTATATTATAAATTACATTCAATTTGAATTTTACTTAATAATTATCCATAATATTAATAAAAAATAAATATATTTTGGTTTCATAAAAGATAACATAATTAAAAAAAAAAAATAGCGCAGCCTACAGTTTTGCGCTGCGAATAGCGCTAGGTAATTCACCCATCAGAAATTGATAATGATTCGTACACCTTAAACTGCACAATTACATATTCCATTAGCAATATTCATTACTTGTTAGGCCATCTCCAGCAGCATGCACTATTTTACAGCAGAATTTGCACTAAAATATTGCAAAATCTGCACAACAACTCCAGCAGTTTGCACTAAATTTTACACTAAAAAGGAATATTCTAGTATATTCTTTATTTCTACTTTTTTTAATCTTATATTATTTTGTAAGGTATTATTACATAAATAATACATTTTTCATTCAAGATATATAATACATTATTATTATTATTATTATTATATTATTATATTACATTAAATCAAAAACAATATATATATATATATATATATATATATAATATATATATATAATATATATATATATTACATAAAAAAGATAACATAAAAAAAGATATTACATTAAATATATATTACATTAAATTAAAAATAATATATATTACAAAAAAAAGATGACATAAAAAATGATATATATATATATTAAATTAAAAACAATATATATTACATAAAAAAAAGATATAAATATAAATATTACATTAAATTAAAAAATAAATAAAAAAATAACGCAGAAACAGTACTGCGCTATAATTGGTGTAGTACTGGATATATTCGCTATAATACCGTAACATTTGACGCACTGCTGGAGCACATTTTTATCTCCAAAATAACGCCCAACGCTATTTTAATGCGTTGTTGGAGATGGCCGGATGCTTATTACTCTAGAAATGATGCATGCATGCATATTAATAATGCATGCATATTCCATTTTCGATCGATATAAGTATATGTACCTTACTAACTAAAGATGGCCTGTTGATTTTTTGGCAGGGCATTTGGCACCTTCTCATTTATTTTTTTTGTTTTCTTTTTTCTTTTCTATTTCTTCTTATTTGTTTTCTTTAGATTTATTTTCTTTTTAATTTTATTTTTAGTAATCAAATCAACTAGTATAATTCTATTTTCTAAATTATAATTATCTTTATATGATGTACTAATTTATGGTCAAAGTTGTGATTGATTACTGTTTAGCAAAAAAATTAAATTTTAGAAAATCTAATTCATTAGTGTAATTTTATTTATTCATTAAATTACATTTTAAATTATAGTATTTTTATTATTAGCATGTTAAAAAATAATAATTATATTTATTTAAGGAATGTATTATTATTTTTTATTCTTTCTTTGTAATTTACTTTATATTTCTCTACACAAACCATTAAATTCCGTATCACGAATTTTTTGTTCTAAGAATCAAATTCATTTTTCTTTCTTTTTTCAAATTCTTATTTTTGTCCTTATTTGGCATTTATAAAACTTATCAATTTATTTTTTATTTATTCGGTGTTTTAATGTTTGGTTCTTTTTACTATATTTTGAATTAAATTTTTTGTTTCTAATATATTTTTTTATTTTTAATTTATAATATAATTTTCAAGTAAATGAGTAAAACTCAAATTTAATATTATTAGTAAATATTTATATAGGTAAAAGAATATTATATTGTATAAAGAATTATTATTTCAAAACACCTAATTTAATATTTTCGAAATGTTTATAATATGAATGACTATTATTAATAAATGTATATTACGTAAATAAAAATTATATTGTATAAAGAATAATTATTTAAAGATACATAATTTAATGTACTTAATCTACCTATATTATAATATAAGAAAGTTTAGAGAGTCAAGAAGGATAATATTTTCTTTTCTTTTATTTTCAATAGATAGAACATACAATTGTTATATTACAGATCAGGTCACTGACCATATAGATATATACATCAATATATAAATATATTAAATAATATTAAGTTGCCCTACTAAGTACATTTACTTAATAGACAAATATGTTTTAAGTAGAGCTCATATTCAAAGTGGATGCATTTTATATTTGTATATTGAGGCAAATTGACACCCTAACCATTAAACGTTAGTCGTACTCCTCAAAATTAATTTAAAAAAAAAAATTCTAGGAGACCTATAAATATTAGCCTAAAACCAAAAAAATCTTAAAAATAAAACAAAACAAAACAAAATAAAATCCGAGTAGAGAACCTAAAAAGTAAAAAGGAAAATTAAAAGAAAACATTTAAAGCTTTTGGAGTTGCATGTATTAGTTGATTCATTGTTACAATGCAATCTTATTTTTATATAATATAAATAATTAAAACTCAATATCTAAATTTTTGATTATGAGAGTGAATCAATGATATAGCATTGTTAACGGAAGTGATTATTAATAAAAATATACAATTCTTTTATATTTTTCACTTTCATCTAATATCTTATAAATTAATTTAAAAATTACTGAATATAAAGTTGCCCCACAACGAAGTGCGGGTCAAATTCTAGTAAGACACTATAGATACAAATATTCATCAACACGTGTTAGACGTGTAACCTTAGTTTTTTTTTTTTCTTTTTCTCTCTCTTTTCTTTTATTTTTATCTTTTTAATAAAAAATACGGTTCGGATACTGTGGGACACACAGAAATACGGTCACTACAAGTCCCCAACACGTATGTGCTCTTACTTCCTTACTTCTATCATTCAGGTAATTCTATTAAAACTTTTCTTTTCAAAAAGTCTGGTCATTCTTGCCTAGCGCTTTAAGTGACATATTGGCCTCGAGAAGCCCACTCTAAAGAAGAGGGTTTATTAAGTAAATATTATATTTTTTATTCAAAATTGATAAAATAATACAAAAAAAAAAATTGAAAAAATAGGTTGGGACGTCACTGTGAATGGCGTCCCGCTTACATTCTAGAAGGTAGAAATAAAAATCGTTCTAGAATGTGAGCGGGACGCCATTCCCGGTGGTGTCCCGAACCTAAAGTACATTCTAGAAGGTATATAAATAAAAACCGTTCTAGAACGTGCTGAAATGAAAAAAAAAATTAATTGACATTTTCACAAAATTAATAATTTTCTCATTTACAAATAAAATCAATTTTATTAAATAATTAACAACTAAACAAGAAATGAATAAATTCGAATTTTTACTTAATTAATGATTTCTCACAAAATAAATAAATTAAGACTTTTTTCATATAGTTAATAATTTTATATAAATTTAATTTTTCACATAATTAAAAATTTTACACAAAATAAATCAATTAACATATTAACAAATTTATTTTTTACATAATTAATAATTTCATCACAAATCAATAAATTTAAATCTCACAAGTAATTAATAAATAAATTAACAAAAACATATAAATTCACAAACATATAAATCCACAAACATATAAATTATTAATTATGTGAAAATTAAATTTGTTAATAAGTTAATTGATTTATTTTGTGTAAAATTCTTAATTATGTGAAAAATTAAATTTATATGAAATTATTAATTATGTGAAAAAAGTCTTAATTTATTTATTTTGTGAGAAATTATTAATTAAGTGAAAGTTCATATTTATTCGTTTCTTGTTTAGTTTTTAATTATTTAATAAAATTGATTTTATTTGTAAATGAGAAAATTATTAATTTTGTGAAAATGTCAATTATTTTTTTTTTCATTTCACCACACTCTAGAACGGTTTTTATTTATACCTTCTAGAATGTACTTTAGGTACGGGACGCCACTGGAAATGACAAACTGCTCACATTGTAGAACGATTTTTATTTGTACCTTTTAGAATATGAGCGGGACGTCATTCCCAGTGGCATCCTAACCTATTTTTTCAATATTTTTTTTTGTATTATTTTATCAATTTTGAATAAAAAATATAATATTTATATAATAAACCCAAGACACATAAGCAAACTCAAAGAAAGAGGAAAGGTTGGTTGGCAATGAAGGCTATTCCTGATCTTTGGGACTGCTAAAAGCAAAGTATAAACTGACTTTGGTGTTCGTGAGATTAAGAAAAATAAAGATAGTGGAAGCGTTTCAAATCTTTTTTCTTCAGATTTTTAATATTTTATTAATTATTAGTACTTTTTTCTTTTTACTTGATATTTATCAATTGTTGCGAATGAGTAATTATATTAGATGATAATTGAAATAAAAACTAATACAAATTTATATTTATAGGAAATAAATATATTAGAATTATAAATAAAATTCTCATTTGATACACACATAAAAATTAATTCCTATATAATCATTCAAATTCTTTTCTTTCCACTTATATTTAAATTAATCCTATTATATCATAAATTACCACTTAAATTATCTATAATATCCTCTATTTCTCCTTTTATAATTCTCATCATCCTATTTATTTTCATCTACCACCCACCCTTAGCATAATTGCCTTTAAGCCCTAACCAATTAACTTCATCACCACAAAGCCAGAAAATCCAATAGTGGTAAGCATGAATTGTTTTTTTAATGTATAGATCCCATATGTATAGTTGTTGATGACTATTGCTTTCGATTTGTTTGAATGGTAGGTTTTGAGACCATGATATCTTTTCTATGTTTTTTTGATTTGTTTTGAGTTTTTTTCTTTCTTCCTGTTTACTTTTTTACCCCTAGTTTGCTTTGTACTTTTGCTTTTAAATAAGAATTGAAGGGGGATTTTTTTTCTTTCATTATTCCCGCCTATTTTCATTTTCGATCCGAGTTTGACCGAGTATATGTTTTGATTGGGATTTGGTTTTGAATCTTTGGCTCGGTGATAGAGGTGACTCGAGTGGTTGGTGGCTGCCGAAGATGGGTATTGATTGTGGTGACATCTTATAATTCTGGAATTTGGGTACGGGGGATGGTGAGGGAGATATAGGGCAATATGAGATTTAAAATGAGTAGTACAAATTTCACTATAAAGTCTTGACAATGTAGTGAAATTCTGTTTGAATATGAAATTTAGTAAGAAATTTCAAGATGTATTATGAAGAATGTAGTATTGAAATTTCATAATGTAAGTATGAAATTATGTGTATATATGAATATTAGTATGAGTTTTTTGTAAAAGATTAGTAATATAGTTTTTTAATTGCATAATTAGTATGAGATCTCAAAATGTATTATGAATTTTAACAAGTTTAGTATAAAACCCACGATATAGTATTGAATTTTATGATGCAATATGGAATTCGATAAGAGTCCGGCGACCGCGACCATAGTCTGGCAACGAATGGTGGGAGTGACAACAATCAATATGAAATTAAAATGGGTATTATTCAGTTAACATTGGTAGTATGACAATAAAATGAATCTTACTTGTATTAAATTTGGAATAAAATAAATTGAAAAACCAAATAAAATAGTTTAGTAAGGGTAAACTTGTACTCTTATATATTATTTTGATTAAATGAGAAGTTGAATGAGTAAATAAAAATTAATATCTTTCGATGAATTATGTGGGAAAAAACATTTCCCTATTGAAGTATGTGGGAATTGTCCCTAAAATTATTTATACTATAAATGTGTTCAAGCTGTATGGTGTACTTTATTTTTTAAAATAAACGTGTTCTCATATTCGTATCATATCGTATCCCAAGTTCGTGTCTGTGCAACTTAGCTCTCTATCCAGAGTTTACTTTACATGTCACTACAAAAAAATAATATTTTATCGAGTGGGACACCTATGAAAATATTACCCTCGAAAATTTCTAGGGCATTACCGACGACGATTATTACCGAGGGCATTACCAAAGGTCAATACCTTCGGTAAATCCTTTGAAAACACGGCGCCAATATTTGCCGCCATTATTACCAAAGGTTTTTTGAGGGTAAATTTACGAGTGCATATACCCCTCGAAAAAAACCGAGGGAAGAAAATTCCCCTCGGGATTTTCCGAGAGGAAAGAGATCCCCTCGGAAAATCCCGAGGGGAATTTTCTCCCCTCGATATTTTTAATTTTAAAAAAATAGAAAAAAAATATATAATATCGTAAAAATAAATCATATCCTATCAATTTAGGCACGTGGGTGATTTTGACCCGAGTTTCACTAGAAAATTATCACCAAGCATGTAAGCATTTACACGTGTCGTGTAATTCGACCAACAATAACTACGATACCATCGATCAACTTGTTAAGTTAGAAACGCAAAGTAACGAAGTATCGTAGTTTTTATAAAGGTGTCACGAGGTGTGTTTCGTTATTTTAAAATTACAAGAATCGGTAATTGATCAGTAAATACGTTTTTTCTATTTTTTTTTATTTTTTTAAATTAAAAATACCAAGCAACAACTTGGGACTTTTCTTGGGAATTCGTTTAACTAAGGTTTTCAAAATAAATAAAATTAAGTCACCAACGGAAACGGAAAGAGAGGGATTCGAACCCTCGGTTTCCCTCGGTATTTTTAATTCTTTTTTAAAATATATATATATATATATATATATATATATATATATATATATATATATATATATATCGTAAAAATAAACCATATCCTATCATTTTAGGTACATGTGGTAATTTTGACCTGGGTTTCACTAGAAAAATATCATTGAGCATGTACGTATTTACACGTGTCGTGTAATTCGACCAACGGTAACCACGATATGATCGATCAACTTGTTAAGTTTGAAACGCAAAGAAACAAAGCGTTGTAATTTTTATGAGAAATCATTAATTATGTGAAAATTTGAATTTATTCGTGTCTTATTTATTGTTAATTATTTAATAAAATTGATTTTATTTGTAAATGGGAAAATTATTAATTTTGTGAAAATGTTAATTTTTTTTTAATTTCAGCCCCAAAAAAGAGTAGAAAGTCACTTTAGGTTCGGGACGCCCTTGGAATGACGTCCCGCTCACATTCTAGAACGGTGTTCATTTCTACCTTCTAGAATGCCACTTTAGGTTCGGGACGTCCCGCTCACATTCTCGAACGGTTATTATTTGTACCTTCTAGAATGTGAGCGGGACGTCATTCCAACAGCGTCCCGACCAAAAAAATCAACTTTTTTTCAATATATATTATTTTTTTAATTCCTAATTAAAAATATATTATTTATTTAATAAAATCCATAAATATTGATATATAATAGAAATATATGTGGGTGCATGTGCATGCATGGACTGAAAAACCAAAAAAAAAGAAAAGCGTTTGTGTATGTGCTCTGAAGAAGAAATAGCATTGCCTCCTCCAAACCCTCAACCAGCACCACCACCAATACCTCCGCCCTTACCACCTCCAAATCCTCCACCAACACCAACACCCTTACCAGCTCTTCGCCACACCATTTTATTTGATATTTTTCCTTTACTAATAAATAAGGTACTGTATTGATGATATATATCTGCATCCTAGGAATTAGTGGTAGGCTTAATGCAAGTTTTGTATTTTATTAAAGATAAGTTCACGGGCTTAATTAATTAGTATTTTATCTTTTGTTTTCGGTAGGCGGTAGAGAAAAGGTAGAGAAAAGGATAAGAAGAAAATTAAATATAAATAAATATTTGTTACTTAATATTAAACTACAAGTTTTGTTTTGTTCAAATTTAAGAAGAATACAATATCGTAATTGATTTTTCTTAATATAATATTATTCGTTTTTATGAGAGACTCGATTTGAAACCAATATTGATATATAAGATAATAATCCACTTTTAAAATATTATTATCGAACTTTTAAATTCTGAAGAATTGCAAGTTGATACTTGTACTTGTAAATATTTATCCTTGTACCATTGGAATTCTATAAAGAGGTATGCATGAGTAGAGCCACGATCTAGCCAAGCGGCACGGCCACCAGCGACTAGCTGCTAGTGATCGATGGTAGCCTACAACCATCTACTTAATGATGATTATATCATGAAAAAATAATGCGACATAAAAATCAAAGTGTCTTCAATAATCTGGACCAATACTTGTTTATCTAATGATGATTTAAACATTTAAAGAGGCTTGATTATGGATCGATATTATGTAGACGACCCTACTCCTGAAGTAACAGTTAAATATTTATATTTTTAATTTGTGTATTTTATTTATTATAATAAAGTTCAAGTGGTGGGTCAAACCGCTATTTATTGATTTTAATTCTATAATTAAATACTGCAATACTTCTTATGTGATGATTTCAGATATCACAAGATGGAAGATTTTACATGTTTCTACAATTTATACGCTATGTGATGGTAATACCATCAGTCGGATAGACCTACTCCTGGAGAACTAGTTATTAATTATGCATCTAATTACAACAATTTAAATTTTACAATGTAACTAGTTTGGTGGATTATACCCCACTACTGGCTAACAAGTCCTACTCTAAAAAGGTTATCGATCAGTTATTTGAATCTTGCTCCCGAAATACCAGCCGATAAAGACAAACACTTATGCTAGGCCAGATTAACGGGTCATGACCCGTTAGGCCATCTAACCTGATACTATAATGTATTAGTTTTTGTACTGTGATGTATTGGTTTTTGTACTGTAAAGTATTAGTTTTTCATAAATTTCTGACACGTGCTATGATGTATTAATTTTTGTACTGTAATGTTTTTTTACTATGATGTATTGGTTTTTTTATTATAATGTATTGGTTTTCGCACTATAATGTATTGATATGAAATTTTGGCCTAACGGATGATCCGTTAGTTCGGCCTAACAAGAGTGTTGCCCGCCGATAAAATATGAATACGTTCTTCAGGATTATTGAATATTAATGAAAAAAATTGAGCAAAGTGGTACTAAAAGTTATCATCGGTAATTAAAGAAAGTAACTACTCAATAAATCTCATGCTGATAAAATAAATATATGAATGAATCGTATGAGATCATATTGATATGACAATGGGGAAACATATGTCTTTGACATTATAGACTAAGATACTAAACCTTTATATTTTGCATAAAGAGAAAATGGTATTATTATTACTCCAAAGTAGTACAATACAGTTGACGTGAAAATATTAAAAATATATATATATAACCCATAAATAAGGATGTGAATTCATAATAAAAGATCTAAAGGGTCCAGACCTTTTTTCATGACACAGATAGTTTACGCCTGACAAGACTTAAAATCTTGAACAAGAGTATATACATGAAACATTATGAATAACTCACTAATTGTGTCGGCGGATATAAGTATTTCTCTCGCTGGATGAGAGATAATAAATTTGTGCTCTACACCTTGATCTAGAAAATTGAGCAAACTATCAAAGAATTTGTTGAGATTCAACAAATCAATAAGTTTGGTATGAAAGTTCCACTCTATCCATGACGTGATAGTGAATATTGCATTAAACGTATCATGACCATCTGGAAGAACGATGAAGGCATCACTATTGTTTACCATGTACAAAATACAATCATGAATAGATTGCGTTTGAAACTTCAATCCAGTTGAACTTGTGACAGTGTTGGATACAACTTTGTGAAAATGTATGTTACTCACCTTTATTCTTTTGTTTATCCATTCATAAAATATATTGATATTTTGCGTCCTTGTTTTGTTGTTTGTTATATCAATACAGTTTATTTTACCATCAATTTGGATCCACCAAGAACACATATGGTCCTAAACAAGAGAGGCAAATCTTGACCTCTATGAGATGATTCGAAAACTTCCATCTCTCTTTTTATACACTAGTTTTTCAAAATATTTATGGAGGATGCATATGTATATTATATGGCTCTTAAATATTTAAGAGAAGTTTTCTCAAGACAATACTAACTTCACTGTTATCTTCTTGAATAATGTAAAAGGATATGACAAACATAACATTATCCTTAAATATAATAACAGTCATATTTCAGCAAATTAAAAAACCTTAATATTTAAAAGTATTATTTATAAAGCATGTCATAAAATACAATAACCTGTATTATTATACCATTTGTCTTATATCAATGTTGAGAACCCAAATTTACAAACGAGGTCTTTTGAAATAAGTCCTTCAAAATTATATCGTTCTCGTTCATTCCTAAATTGAGTGCACAAAGTAATAAGTTCACGATAAAAAAAATCACTAGGATGTGTCTCAAGAATTTATTAGATATCATGATCTAAAGACTCCTTACTCAACCCATCCTTAATGAATGTTATTTTATTTTCTCCATTATTAGGCACGTACCCCACAGATTTACACAGTGTGTCACTAGTCCATGGACAATATTTATATCACCCACCTAATCTCTCTGCTCTCCATTTATTTGCAAAACTACTTCTATCCATGCCTGGCATGTACTTGAATGAATTTAAAAATTCACCAGAAAGTCGAATTTGTGCTTCGATCAACCATCGAATATATTATGGGATGCCCGTACTCATCAACACTCTTAATCTTTCAATTCGATTTTTATAAATTCTTTTATAATATTCACTGAAATAAATGGATTATATTTATGAATATTTAAGAGTAGTAAATCGATTCAGAGATTCAAAGTTTTGTTGTTGTGAATTTTATGATTATTCTGACAATTTATAGAATGTCATGAAGCGTATGAGATATGCCGCCGCATCTTAACAGTACCATGATTCATATAAAATACAATGACGTGTTTGAATGATGAGTATGAATTGTGACCTCCAATAATCACACCAAATAAATGATGTGACGTGTCGATAAGATGTCTATGTGATAAGATAGAAACATCATGTCAAGTACAATAAAATTATTGTAACTAATATAAACTTTGTTGAACTCAAAGTTCAATAATATTCGTTTGCATAACCATGTCATTTCAGTTTAACGAATGTATAGAATTGTTGAAACTGGTATTCAAATGAAGAACTAGAAGAATTCTCCAATAGTTGTTCTTGATAGGTGAAAATCATTAATAGCTAATGTTGGGAATGAATCCCTAATAAACTTGGATGAGTAGAGGTGATCGTAACAAGATATTATGATCCACATGATAGCCACATGTGTGTTTGATTGTAACCAGAAACTTACCCACTATAAAAAAATAGGCAAATGCTGATGGATTTTGCCGACGGGCTAAAAACTCGTCAGTATATGCGGACGGCCTGACAATGCTGACGGAATGCTGACGGGCAAAGGCCGTCAATAAGAAGCCCATCAGTCGACCCTTAGAACGGCGTTAGTATACTAATTGGGCAACGGGTTTATTGACGGGTCACTGACGGGCAACATTGCTGACAAGCACACGCCCGTCATCATAATTAAAAATAAAATAAAAAAAATATTTCTGAATGGTGCTTGCCCGTCAGTAAAATTAAAAAATATATATATGCTGGCGGTCCCATTCCCGTCAGTATTTTGGGGATATATTCAGATCCCCATTAACAGCTAACTTGTTAGAGTTCCGGTGAGTTAGTTGGAGTGTAATCATAAGCTATGATTATATAAAATTAACCTAGAGAACTAGGAAAAACAACCAGTACTAATCATAACAAGTCCGACAAAAAACCAATATACTTGTGTTTCCATTTCACCCTAACTTTTCAACACCAAAAATTTACAGGAAAAAAATTTATGAAATTGCTATGATCAGATGTTCAATCGTGTTCTTAGAAATAGGGCACGATGGTTGTAAATATGAAATTAGAGATCGAGGGTTGGACTCGTGAGAAAATCGGATTAGAGATCGAGGATTGGACCCGTGAGAAAACCAGATGTTGTTAAGACGATCGAGGAATTGACTGTGGCTAATAAAATTATCGACCAGTTAAAACTGAAAAAATATCTAGTATCTGATAAGTTAGATAAAGTGTGAATTTGACCAGTTAGATAAAGTGTACAAAGCCGAGCTTTTTATGAAGGTTCGGTTGTTTAGTTTATTATTTTTTTTAATCTAGTTTAATGGTTGATTTGGATAAGTTTTCTTATATAAACATGATTTTATGAAATTTTTAAATTTACGTATTGTGTTTTATTTATATAGAAATATTATCACTTTTGCATTAAATAATCACATTATCACTAAAACCTGTCTCTTTTACTAAAAACTTAAAATATTATATTATAATCAGTTATTACACTTAAAATATATTAATGTCACCAATCAAACACGTGTATCAAAACTTACATATTAATTAAACACAACTTATTATTTTTTATTTGATTAATTAAGTTATTAGTAAACGATGTGCGGAAGCCGTCGGTAAAAGTAAATTATTATTTTTCTTAGATGAGAGGTACAGGTCATGGGCGTTCTTCTCTAGGCCCATCTTCGGGCTCTCCTTCTCGTGCTTCATCATCATTGTCTCGTCATCAGGTAGACGATGAATACGATGATATGATAGACTTATTGGGAGCAACCCCGCCGACGGTTCCAGCCACTCCGGCGTCCGAGGCCAGTATATCGAGAGGACTCATGCCACCACGTCCTGGCATGATCGAGATCTTTGTCGTCCCCCCGAGGTAAGTAAATTTACTTTAATTTTTGTAAGTAATAAACTCTTTACTTCCATATATTGCCCTAATAAGCTATTTTCTTTATCGGTAAAAATGCTTTTTCTATATTTTTTGTTTTATTTTAAATTAAAAATATAGAGGGGAATTCGCTCCCCTCGGTATTTTTAATTAAAAAAAAGAGAAAAAAGAAAAAAACATATTATATCATAAAAATAAATCATATCCTATCATTTTAGGCACGTGGGGTGATTTTGACCTGGGTTTCACTAAAAAAATATCACCGAGCATGTACATATTTACACGCGTCGTGTAATTCGACCAGCAGTAACCACAATACGATTGATCAACTTGTTCAATTGGAAACGCAAAGCAACGAAGCGTTACAGTTTTTGTGAAGGTGCCACGATGTGTGTTTTGTTGTTTTAGAATCACGAGAATTAGTAATTTATCGGTAAATACGCTTTTACTATTTTTTTTTTATTTTTTTTAAACTAAGAAAACCGAGGGGAGCAAATTCCCTTTGGAAAAAATCGAGGGGAAATAGTTCCCCTCAGGATTTTCTGATGGGAATTTCCTACACTCGGGTTTTCAGAGGGGAGTTTGTGCCCCTTGGTCCCAGCCTCCTAAAAATAGCAGCGGTTCTCCTCCGCTACTTTCATTCTGCAGATCAACAACAACAACACACACACACAAAAAAAAAAAACGCCCCCACTCGCTCGCCTCCAGCCTATTCACCGCTCTCCACTCGCTTCCGAGGACAGTCACTGTCAGACGAGCACAGTCGCTGCCAACCGAACACCGCCTCCAGCCGAGCACCATCGTCGCCAACCGAACACCGCCACCAGCATTCTTGTGAAGGTAAATTCCCTTTCTTTTTTATAGGGCTATTGTATAACTAGAGTTTAATTAGGTGTTATTATATAATTGTCATTAAATTAGGGGTTATTGAATAATTAGGGTTCAGTTATGCAATTATCTTTTAAAGTGTTTGTTATGGTGGTTATTAAAATTTCGTGGTGATCGGTTATGTTTAATGTAAGTATGTTATGGTTTGTTCATATTATATACATGTTGAAATTGATTAAGGTTGTGATTGGTTGAGTAGACGTCGGTGATGATGTGGTGTATGGCGCTGGTCGGGAGGTTTCGTCCCTCTAATAACGATTTTCAAGTTTATTTTCAAAAATGATGGTGGTTTTACAATGCTTTAAATTATTGGTAATGGTGGTTTTAAAATACCGTGGTGATCGGTACGTGAATGTTGTGTTTAAGATATATGTTATGATTTGTAGATATTGTTTACATGTTTTGCTTTTTATTAGTTTATGTATACGTCGGTGATGACGTGGTTTACGGAACCGGCCGGGAGGTTTCGTCCTTCCAACAATGGGGTTTAAAATAATTTTGATCCATAATATAATATTTCTTTCTATGCTTAAACAATATACCTTAGACTTGTTTGGGATTAGTATCGAATAGAGAGTTTGATACTAAATCCTGAATTGTCCACTTATTTAGAGAATTTGAGAGCGTGATTCTAATATGTCTTATCTTATGTCTATGTTTTTTGTTGATTATAAAATCTTGGTTCAGTAACTCTCTTTTGTTCTTGGTGCACTGCAATACATGTGTACTTATAGAACTAAAGGGAGATGTTGTCGAAATTTTTAGTCAACAAAACTCATATACTAAGACGTTGTATTACTGGAAAACCACGTTGTCGAATGGGATAGGGTCCTTACCAATAATCCAATCATTTTTTAGCCACCCTCATGCTGCCTATTTTTAAATAAAATAACAAAATAATCGTATAATGATAGGATGAATTCCGATCGTAGTAAGATGTACAGACGAATCGTCAACGACTTCTTATCCCGAGATTTGTGGATGAAATCGAAAGCTTTATTGAATTTTCTCAAGCACATTCTGCACATAAGGACGACGAGAGGTTGAAGTGTCCTTGTAGTCTTAGTAGATGTAGAAATTATAGGTTTCTTGACATCAATGAGATTAAGTATCATCTGGTTAGACACGGATTCGAGACGAATTACTATTTATGGATTTACTACGGAGAAAGTCGGCCCGTCACCTTTCGATGCTATTACGACTTTTATATTGGAGGACCCTCTTACATCGCTCCACAAAAATTATCAAACGCGTACATTAATATGGTTCAATATGCAGCTAGTCCCAATTCTGACGTGGTTGCCGATATGCAAGAGTCGCCGAATCCTGAGACTTAAAAGATTTTATGACATGTTGGAAATCAGCAATTATATCCGGGGTGCGAGGGACATACTCAGTTGTCATTAGTTTCCCATCTTATGAATTTAAAGTCGGAGAATCACATGTCTCAGAAATGTTATGATCATTTGAGTGAATTAATCAAATATATTGTACTAAAATACAATCTCGTACCCGATAAATTCTATAATAGTATGAATTTGCTAAGGGTTATGGGCTTACTGGTCGAGAAGATAGATTGTTGCAAGAATAATTGAATGATCTACTGGATAGATAATTCTGATTTGACAAACTATAAATTTTGTAATGTACCTCGGTTTACACACGTGAAAAAGATGTACTATTTTTCATTAACTCCTCATCTGCAGAGGTTATACGCATCTAAAGCTACAATAAAAGATATGAGGTGGCATGCTGAACACGTGGTTGAAGATGATGTTATGTGCCACCTAGCCGGCTCAGAAGTTTGGAAACATTTCGACCAAACTCATCCAGATTTCACGGCTGAAACTCGAAATGTGAGATTGGGTCATTGTGCAGATGGTTTTCAAACATTTAAAAGTTTTGGCGGACAATATTCATCGTGTTCTGTCATAGTTACACCCTACAACTTACCTCCGTGGATGTGCATGAAAGAGTAGTTCATGTTCCTCAGTATTCTTGTACCAGCGCCAAAGAATCCGAAAGATAAACTCGACGTGTTTCTACAACCTCTAATTATCGAGTTGAATCAGTTGTGGATGGTTGGGTCTCCCTCATATATCTAAGAAACAAAAATTTCCAATTGTGAGCAACCCTTGTGTGGACATTTAACGATTTTTCTGCGTATTCTATATTGTCCGGTTGAAGTACAGCAAGTCAAAAAACTTGCTCTTACTGCATGGAGCGCTCAGACGCTTTCACTCTTAAGTGCAGCGGGAAGCAATCGTGGTTTCACAACCATCGAAAATTTCTTGTATGCGGTCACCGTTTTCAAAAGGATAAACAACTCTTTTTTAAAAAGAAGATTTGTCGAGACTCCACCGTCGAACGATCGCTCAAGAACAAAGGTTTTGGTAGAGATAGAAAGATTATGGCTTCTAAAAGTCACTGAACTAGATGCGACACTCGTTAATGCACAAATTTCCAAAACATCTGGTTGGAGAAAATGAAGCATCTTTTTGGATTTGCCATACTATAGAACAAATCTAGTTCGCTACAATTCAGATGTTACGCACATATAGAAAATCTTGTTTAACAATGTATTCAACACGGTGATGAATGTCATAGGGAAGACCAAGGACACGTCTAAATCAAGGGAAGAGTTGAATGAGTAATCGTAATCGTTCGGAGCTGGTGCCAAACGGATCGAGAAAGTGTTCTAAAGCCTGTTACACACTTGATAAGCTGTCAAAAGTTGCATTGTGCGATAGGGTTAAAAACCTTCGATTTCCATATGAGTATGCATCAAACTTGGGGTGTTGCGTCGACAAGAAGAAATTTCATTTGATCAGGATGAAAAGTTATGATTATCATGTATTAATGCAAAGGTTGATACTAATAGCGTTTTGTGAACTGCTTCCTTCAAATGTGTGGAAGGCTCTAATCGAATTGAGCTTGTTTTTCAAGGACCTCACCTCAACAATTGTTCGCACCGAAGATAAGAGTCATCTAAAACGTGACATTCCATTAATATTGTGCCAATTAGAACTGATCTTCCCTCTAAGTTTTTTTGACTCAATTGAACATCTGTCCATTTATTAGCATATGAAGAAAGAATTTCTGGCCAGTGCAGTATAGATGGATGTACCCGTTCGAGAGGTATCTTCGCAAACTAAAGAACAGTGTGAAAAATAAGGCGAGTGTTGAAGGTCGATAGCAAATGCATATATGGTTGAAGAGGCACCAACTTTTAGTTTGTACTATTTTGAAGATCAAATGTTAACTAAAAGAACAAAATTTCCTAAAAATGATGACGGTTAGGATGGTGTAGATGGCGCTGATGAAGTTTCCCCGGTCTTAAGAAACTTGGGGAGATATTTGGTATAACGGGAAAAATATTCCTACGCGAAGCAGAATACAACGCTGCAAGGATATACATATTGCTAAATTGCAAAGTGTCTCAAGAATATGTTAAGTATGAATACTCTTTTCAATTTCTAATGTAAATGTATATATTATGTACTAATACTTTTTTATTCAATCTTCTAACAAATGATGTAATATTTACACGAAGAGCATTCAACGTCTCCAACCAAATATTACTGATGATAGGCTCAACGAAAAACTAGAAAATAAATTTGTCAATTGGTTCAAACATTACTTAAGATGTTCAATACCGTGATGCATATCATTTAATTTCTGTATGTATTTATCTAGTTTATTTTCTAAATTAAAAATGGTTCTTCAACGCCATAGGCTAGAGACCTTCGAACAATGTGATCGACGTGAATATTATGAGCCTAGCATAGCGTCCATCATGATGTGTGAAAATGTATACTGGATATAAGATAAATGGCTATATATTTCACAAAATCGAGCACGGGTCTAACAAATCAACATCGAGCAGTGGAGTATGCATTAAAGGATCAAACTATGGGGCAGCTGAGTATGATTATTACGACCGTCTTATATAATTTTTTTATCTCTAATATACCAGGCGAATGGAGAAAAACACATTATTTTTCAAGTGCGACTTGTTTGATCTAACTCCTACGGGCACAAAAGTCCATCCACATTATAAGCTTATCGATATCAATCATAAGCGTAGGTTCAATCGATATGAATATTTTGTACTTGTTGCCCAGGTTGTACAAGTATACTATTGTGCGTACCCAAGTTTGAATTGAGACAAGTTGGACTGGTGGGCAGTGTATAAATCAAGGCGAGATCAAATGTTGAGTTTATCAAACCACTACCAGAGCAATCATTCCAACAGGAAGCTGTAGATACACGCAATCCAATTCATCTGGATGATGTCGATTTCCAATTGCACGACCATACTGATAATGACGTGGATGAACTTGGTGGCGAGGCAGATGATGATACAGGAGAAGATTTACTCACCGATCAAGATACAGGTCAAGACACAGACAAAAATGAGTTTGGTGATAACTTTAATAGTGAAAGTGTCGGTTCACATGATTAGTTTGGTTGAAATATATGTAAATGGTTCATATTGTAAAACGCTCTTATTTTAAATAATTGATTTATGTTTGAATTTATTAAAATGATTGACATATACTGGTATTTTATAAAATGCTCGTATTATAATTACTTTTATTAGATGATGAGAGGTCGTGGACGCGGACCCAGTCTAGGTCGATCATATATGGAGTCAACTAATCATTTAGCTGATTTTGATGATGATTACGTGGGCCTTGGTACTGATCATTCAGCGCCAACCCTAGATTTGGCTACTACATCGACATCGACACCGACACCGTCCGATGAGGGTACATTCCAACAATGCTCAGGCCCACCAGAGAGGTGATACCTTATTTATATTGCCAGGAAGAAGTTAGTAAATTAATAATTATAAAACTCTAATTATCGTTATTATTAAATTATATTTGTAACCACAAACACAATTACAGGCTACATACCAGGGAGGTCAGGCTGACCAACATATTTCAGGAGATCATGGAGAATGAGCTCCATCCTGTCGGGCGGCAGTTTAAGGTAGTCCCCACGGAGACTCGTGCATTATGGTAGTACATGTTTCAGCTAATTATTATTTTGTGTCTAAATTTATTAATCAAATTGTAACTTGAGAATCATGTATCACTTGAATTGTAATTATTATTTTATTTTGTAAGAGATTTTTTATTGGGATACGAAACTGTATACTCCATGGGATATACATACGACATTTATCTGCACGATGGCGGGCATATATGGGAAGCGGCTTAAAGAGTATAAGCAGTTTCACGATCAGACTGGTCAGCCACCAAGGATCATTGACGATGGGGTCTTGAGGTAAATGATTTTGTTATGTCTTCTTATTAAATTAGTTTTTATTATTATTATAGATGATTTAGATTTTATATATCATGCATTTTAAATAGGGTATGGAATGTTGAGTGGGATAAGCCCGAGAACAAGAAGAGGTACGAACAGTGCAACATCAATAGGAGAAGCGAGTCTGCTGGTCCGAGTATTGGGATGTCGAAGCATAGAGGGGGGTCTAGATCTACGATCGATTATTCTTATCATAAGTAATTTCAGATCATAATATATTATTTATTTGTTCATTTTTAATGTTAATTATCTGATAATTTCATTTGGATACAGGAGCGGGAGACGGGTGAACCGAACACTGCGTACCAGGTTTTTGTATGTGCGCACAGGAAGGAAGGCGGCATGTGGGTCGATATGAGATCCAGTAATACTAATGTGACTCTCTTTTTATTTAACTTATTTTTTGGTTTTAATGTAGAGTTTACTAACGAGTTGTATTTCAGGAGGAGTACGAGCGACGTCTGGATGAGGCACGTGCTTCTTCATAGGATCAGTATACGAGGTTGACCCTGACCTTATTTATCTCGACGTTGTCCAGTCGAGTAAGGCTTGACATTACTTCACCAGATGCTTCAAGAAGTTGGTTGCTTTTACGAAGGGTTTTCGAGGCAGTGGTTCTTCCTCCTCCCAACAAGATAGGACTCGTTTGAGGCAGCTCGAGGCACAGCTCCAGACATAGAGGGAGGAATTAGAGGCCACGAGACGATTTCAACAAGCGATGAAGAAGAGATATGATGAGTTTGAGCTACTACATGAGTAGCAGCGGCAAGAGCAGCAGAAATCTCAGGCGCTGGTGAACGCGCAGATGGCCGAACTGTTAGATCGATTACAGCAATACCCGCCGCAGCCTCCTCTGTCGTATGACACTTTTGTATCGAATGTTTTTTTAAACTTTTTTACTAACACTTTTGTTGAAGAAATTGTAATTTTTTTGAAATTTATACAATTAGTTAATTTATTTGCCTGTTTATTAATGGTTTTTTTAAAAAATATGGGTATTTTAATAATAGGGATTAAAAATAATATTTAAAAAAGAAATAGAAAAAAACCGAAGGGACTATCGCCCTCAGAAAAACGAGGGCATATTCCTCTCGGAAAAACCGAGGGCGTCGTCCCCTAGGAAAAATCGAGGGTATTTTATTTTTTGAGGGCGAGATTCCTCTCGGTTTCTCCAAGGACAATCAGATTTAAGGCCTCAAAATTATCGAAGAAATGAACCTTCGGTAATCCCCTCAAAAAATTTACCGAAAACATATTTTCCCTCAAAAAAATTACCGATGAGGATTCTTTTGAGGAGAACTTGCCATCGATTTTTCCCTTGAAAAATTGATTATCGAGGATTTTTTGATAATTATGCAAAGTTATTCCCCTGTCTCTTATACACATCTAGATGTGTATAAGAGACAGTAATTATAGTATTTTTATTATTAGCATGTTAAAAAATAATAATTATATTTATTTAAGGAATGTATTATTATTTTTTATTCTTTCTTTGTAATTTACTTTATATTTCTCTACACAAACCATTAAATTCCGTATCACGAATTTTTTGTTCTAAGAATCAAATTCATTTTTCTTTCTTTTTTCAAATTCTTATTTTTGTCCTTATTTGGCATTTATAAAACTTATCAATTTATTTTTTATTTATTCGGTGTTTTAATGTTTGGTTCTTTTTACTATATTTTGAATTAAATTTTTTGTTTCTAATATATTTTTTTATTTTTAATTTATAATATAATTTTCAAGTAAATGAGTAAAACTCAAATTTAATATTATTAGTAAATATTTATATAGGTAAAAGAATATTATATTGTATAAAGAATTATTATTTCAAAACACCTAATTTAATATTTTCGAAATGTTTATAATATGAATGACTATTATTAATAAATGTATATTACGTAAATAAAAATTATATTGTATAAAGAATAATTATTTAAAGATACATAATTTAATGTACTTAATCTACCTATATTATAATATAAGAAAGTTTAGAGAGTCAAGAAGGATAATATTTTCTTTTCTTTTATTTTCAATAGATAGAACATACAATTGTTATATTACAGATCAGGTCACTGACCATATAGATATATACATCAATATATAAATATATTAAATAATATTAAGTTGCCCTACTAAGTACATTTACTTAATAGACAAATATGTTTTAAGTAGAGCTCATATTCAAAGTGGATGCATTTTATATTTGTATATTGAGGCAAATTGACACCCTAACCATTAAACGTTAGTCGTACTCCTCAAAATTAATTTAAAAAAAAAAATTCTAGGAGACCTATAAATATTAGCCTAAAACCAAAAAAATCTTAAAAATAAAACAAAACAAAACAAAATAAAATCCGAGTAGAGAACCTAAAAAGTAAAAAGGAAAATTAAAAGAAAACATTTAAAGCTTTTGGAGTTGCATGTATTAGTTGATTCATTGTTACAATGCAATCTTATTTTTATATAATATAAATAATTAAAACTCAATATCTAAATTTTTGATTATGAGAGTGAATCAATGATATAGCATTGTTAACGGAAGTGATTATTAATAAAAATATACAATTCTTTTATATTTTTCACTTTCATCTAATATCTTATAAATTAATTTAAAAATTACTGAATATAAAGTTGCCCCACAACGAAGTGCGGGTCAAATTCTAGTAAGACACTATAGATACAAATATTCATCAACACGTGTTAGACGTGTAACCTTAGTTTTTTTTTTTTCTTTTTCTCTCTCTTTTCTTTTATTTTTATCTTTTTAATAAAAAATACGGTTCGGATACTGTGGGACACACAGAAATACGGTCACTACAAGTCCCCAACACGTATGTGCTCTTACTTCCTTACTTCTATCATTCAGGTAATTCTATTAAAACTTTTCTTTTCAAAAAGTCTGGTCATTCTTGCCTAGCGCTTTAAGTGACATATTGGCCTCGAGAAGCCCACTCTAAAGAAGAGGGTTTATTAAGTAAATATTATATTTTTTATTCAAAATTGATAAAATAATACAAAAAAAAAAATTGAAAAAATAGGTTGGGACGTCACTGTGAATGGCGTCCCGCTTACATTCTAGAAGGTAGAAATAAAAATCGTTCTAGAATGTGAGCGGGACGCCATTCCCGGTGGTGTCCCGAACCTAAAGTACATTCTAGAAGGTATATAAATAAAAACCGTTCTAGAACGTGCTGAAATGAAAAAAAAAATTAATTGACATTTTCACAAAATTAATAATTTTCTCATTTACAAATAAAATCAATTTTATTAAATAATTAACAACTAAACAAGAAATGAATAAATTCGAATTTTTACTTAATTAATGATTTCTCACAAAATAAATAAATTAAGACTTTTTTCATATAGTTAATAATTTTATATAAATTTAATTTTTCACATAATTAAAAATTTTACACAAAATAAATCAATTAACATATTAAAAAAAAAAAAAAAACATTTTATCGAGGGGAATAACTTTGCATAATTATCAAAAAATCCTCGATAATCAATTTTTCAGGGAAAAATCGATGGCAAGTTCTCCTCAAAAAGAATCCTCATCGGTAATTTTTTGAGGGAAAATATGTTTTCGGTAAATTTTTTGAGGGGATTACCCGAAGGTTCATTTCTTCGATAATTTTGAGGCCCTTAAATCTGATTGTCCTTGGAGAAAACCGAGAGGAATCTTCGCCCTCAAAAATAAAAAATACCCTCGATTTTTCCTAGGGGACGACGCCCTCGGTTTTTCCGAGAGGAATATGCCCTCGTTTTTCTGAGGGCGCGATAGTCCCTTCGGTTTTTTTCTATTTTCTTTTTTAAATATTATTTTTAATCCCTATTATTAAAAATACCCCATATTTTTAAAAAAACCATTAAATAAACAGGCAAATAAATTAACTAATTGTATAAATTTCAAAAAAATTACAATTTCTTCAACAAAAAGTGTTAGTAAAAAAAGTTTAAAAAAACATTCGATACAAAAGTGGTCATAACGACAGAGGAGG